>JAASFQ010000146.1:0-41027 GCA_023333845.1 Globisporangium polare | reverse complement strand
CAGATAGGGAGAATGACCAACACGGACCCCGCGATGATCGACGGGACGGGCAACGGCGCGGCCGCCGCCTCAGAGGCGAGCGCCTCGAACCCCGCGTTCCAGGAGAAGCTCATCAATGAGGAGTACAAGATCTGGAAGAAGAACACGCCGTTCCTGTACGACCTCGTGATGACCCACGCGCTCGAGTGGCCGTCGCTGTCGGTGCAGTGGCTTCCCAGCTGCCACACGTCGGCGGGCGACGACTACTCGGTGCACAAGCTGCTGCTCGGCACGCACACGTCCGGCTCGGAGCAGAACCACCTGATGATCGCCGAGGTACGGCTGCCGCTCGAGGACACGGAGATCGACGCGCGCAAGTACGACGACGAGACCCAGGGTACGTTTCGCCTGCTGTCTATATCGTAGTTCGTATGTGGCTGGGAGCAATGTGCTCATGCGTGTGTGTGCGTGTGTGTGTGTACCTTTCTGCTGCTCTCATAGAACTGGGCGGCTTTGGCGGCGTGTCGGGAAAAGTGGACATCAAGATCCGCATCAACCACGACGGCGAGGTGAACCGCGCGCGCTTCATGCCGTCGAACGAGTTCATCGTGGCGACCAAGACGATCCACGCCGAGGTGCACGTGTTCGACATCTCGAAGCGGCCGTCGCAGCCCGAGGAGAACGCGGGCTCGGAGCCGGACTTCCGCCTGCTGGGCCACACGAAGGAGGGCTACGGACTCTGCTGGGACCCGCACGAGCCGTTCCACCTCATCAGTGGCTCGGACGACGCCGTGATCTGCGAGTGGGACATCCGCAACGCCGGGAAGACCGTCGAGCCGCTGCACAAGTACACGGGCCACAGCGACGTGATCGAGGACGTGGCGTGGCACATGCACCACAAGAAGATCTTCGGCTCCGTGGGCGACGACAAGAAGCTTTTGATCTGGGATATGCGCAGCGACAAGTACAACGAGCCGGTCACGCAGGTGTACGCGCACACGGCCGAGGTGAACTGCGTGGCGTTCAGCCCGTTCAGCGAGTACCTGTTGGCGACCGGGTCGGCCGACAAGATGGTGAACCTCTGGGACATGCGCAACATGAAGGCCAAGCTGCACTCGTTCGAGGGCCACAACGACGAGGTGTACCAGATCCAGTGGTCGCCGCACAACGAGACGATCCTGGGCTCGTGCTCGCAGGACCGCCGCCTGCACGTGTGGGACCTGAGCAAGATCGGCGACGAGCAGACCCCCGAGGACGCCGAGGACGGGCCGCCGGAGCTGCTCTTCATCCACGGCGGCCACACTTCCAAGATCTCGGACTTCTCGTGGAACCCGAACGACCCGTGGGTCGTGGCCTCGGTCGCCGAGGACAACGTGCTCCAGATCTGGCAGATGGCCGAGAATATTTACAACGAGGACGGCGCCGACGGCGGCGAGGTCGACGAGGAGGACGACGTGGCCGACGACGAGCTCGAATAAACTGCACGTATGTGATGCACACAGGAGGAATATTACACAAGCAGGCAGGCAGGCAGAGAGAGAGAAAAAGAGAGGTACACGGTTGTGTAGCAAGGAGAGTTCGTTTGTTCCTGAGCAAGTTGCTGCACACATATGAACAAGCGTTGCGTGACGCAAAGCAAGCAAGGTTGCGCAAGTTCTTGTTGTAGTTGCGCACGCGCTTGTGTTCGTCACAGGCAAGCCAAGCTGGGTGTCTTCTGCTTGGTCTGAATGCTTTGTCCGGGTCGCGGGTCATCTGCCGTGACTTGCGACACGCAAGCAAGCGACTCAAAACGCAATTCAAACGAAACAAGCGCAGCGCAAGTCAAGCAAGTGCACAAGACGCAAGCCAGAAAGGAGCGCACAACAAGACAAGCAAGCATGCCAGCAACGACAGGGCCTACTGGCAGACTCTACGGCGCGGTCTTCGACCTGGACGGCACGCTGCTGGACACCGAGGGCATCAGCGAGCGCGCGATCGACGCGGCCGTGGCCGTGCACGGCGCGCGCCACTCCAAGGCGCTGCACAAGGCGATCCTGGGCCGCCCGAGCGCCGAGTGGACGCGCATGGTCATCGACGCGCTCTCTCTACACGGCGCCATCGAGCCCCTCGAGCTCGCGCAACAGTGGGAGCGCAACATGCACGCCATGATGGCCGAGGTGCAGGTGCTACCGGGAAGTCTCGAGCTGCTGCGCGCGCTGCACGCCCGCCAGGTGCCCATGGCGCTGGCCACGTCCTCGAGCTCGCACGCCGTGGAGGTCAAGCGCCAGTTCCACCCGGAGCTCTTCAGTTATTTCAACGTGATTGTGTGCGGCAATGACCCGCAGGTGGCGCGTGGGAAGCCCGAGCCCGACATCTTCCTGCTTGCGGCCAAGCGCCTGCATGAGCAGACGAGTGGCGGTGGCAGTACTGCGGAGAGTAGTACGCCGCCGCCACGCTGCGTCGTGTTTGAGGACTCGGTGCTGGGCGTGCAGGCGGGGAAGAGCGCCGGGATGCACACGGTGGCGATCCCGGACCCGCGCATCTACGAGGACGCAAGTGAGCGCGAGGCGCTCTACGCGCACGCGGACGCCATCATCACGTCCCTCGAGCACTTCGGCCTCGCAGAGCACGGCTGGTAAGAGAAGGGGAACAACAGCGACTGTAGACGCAAAGACTACGGCCTCAGGCTCACAAGCACGCAGCAGCACCATGCGACAGAAGGCGAGAGCAGGTGAGCAGTCGTAAGCGCACAGAGCGAATGAAGAGACGGCTATCGATGAGCTCATAGTGCTATTGGGTTTCCCATTATGGTGTATTTGGCTGGGGTGTCGTATTAATAGTCCGCTATGGACATCTTTGGCTCACCAAGACACATCGGCGACGCCTGATCAACTTCAATTGAGCTCCATACCAGCCCAGCCAGCGGCTATGAACGCGACCGCAACACTGGGCGGCAGACGCAGCGGCGGCGCGCTCGCCTCCGTCTCGGACCCGCACCTGAAGGACGTCTACGCCGCGTGGCTCAAGGACTTGTACGAGGACAACTCAGCGAAAGTGGTGAAGGCGTTCAGACTCAAGACCACCGGCGGCGTCAAGCCTATAAGCAAGAAGAAGAAGAAGAAGAAAGAGCAGCTGCTGCACTTGCTGCAGGCGACCGAGGCGAGCGCGTCCAAGCACATCTCGCAGCGCAAGGTATTGTGTTCTGTGGTATGAAAATGGTGGTCTCACATCCATTTTCCATAGCTCCACTAACAATGTCGTGGCTGTTGTCTACATGGACAGGAGCCCGAGCTCCCACCGGTGCAGACGCCCGCGGGCCGTGCGGACGTGACCAGCGCCGTGGAAGTAGCCCAACAGAGGCGCCACCACGCGGTCGCGAGTGAGGCCAACTGCGCCAACTACGAGTACCGCGCGCCATTTCAGCCGGGACTCGCGTTCTTCAGGCTCCTTGTAGATGCCGCACTGCGAGATCATCACCTTCCTCCTCAGGACTTCAAATCGACAGGCGGCTCGGTGACAAAGTTCGAGATCCCGTCGTTCCCAGTGCGCATCCCGCCGACATTGTTGCGGTTTGCCACTGATAGCAGGGGTGATGCTGACAGCCAACCATTTCGACTGGCTCTACTATTCACACGCGAGGCAAAGAGTGACGCGGCTGCTGAGCTTGCTACCAACAGCTCCGCAGGCTACAGCGAGGACCCCACAGATGCATCGTCGTCGTTCGTGCTCTTCGTGCAAGTGTTTGCGACCGAGAGGCAGTACCGAGAGCAGCGCAAGGTGCTCCTGCGGCTCTTCACTGGCGATCAGCACGCGTACACAGCCAATACAAGCACAAGATCGGGCTCTGTCTTGGCAGTCAACAAGCACGCGAGCGACGCCAGCTGCAAGAGCAACGCCACGTTCCTGCTCAAGAGCAACGAGGACGTCGAAGTGGCGATCGACCGTCTCTGGAACGGGACCCTGGTGCCAGATTCTCACCAGCAGGAGAATGGTGGTAACGATGGCTTTAGCCACAGCTGCGCGATTCAGAAGTACGTCTCGGTCAAAGGCAGCACCACAGGTACAAGCACCATTTCTCGCAAGGCGTGGATCGCACGCCCCGTGTACCGCAAGAAAGCCCGCGCGTCCTGGATATGGATCCTCACGGACAGCGCCAACTCGGAGATGACCGACTCAGCTTCTCACGACAGCTGCCAGCTCGTCAAGTGCACTGCGCCCCAGTCCTGGGCTTCCCCACGGCTCATCGCCTCAACTTGCAGCCACTTCTTTGAAAACCTGCTCCGCGTGTCGATCACAGAGCTGACTTTGGATCTGATTCAGGACAGCGACGGCAAGTGGTGGCTGCTCCAGGTCAAGGCTTTCCAAGTACGGCGCCAGCACCATCGACCCAGCTCAGCCGCCGCTAGCACTGGCGACTTGGGTAATGAGATCCGCGTCAAGTCGGCGCCCAATCGACTCGAGGGCAGCGGCAGCCTGACTCAACAACACAAGAAATGGCGCTGCGCTGGCCGGTACTGCAACGATGATGGTGAGGCTCAGAACAACCAGGAGAGCTCAATGGCGAGCTCGGCCCCAAGCGGCTACCTGACCAAGAAGGTGCTGCTGAGCTGTGACTTTTACGAAAAGTACATGACGCAGAGCGACATGAGCGTCACGAGCGGCTTCGCGAGCTTTCGCGCCGCGCTGAGCTTCCACCTGCAGCACCAGGTCTCCAAGCGCGACCGGAACCAGCTGTACGAGTCCCAGCCGCTGTGCAGTGCCTGCGTGACAAAGTACCACTTCATCCGCGAGCAGTGGATCGACGCCACTACCACAAGCACAACCGCAACACTGTCAGCCACCAAGACAGTTAGAAAGAAGACTCAGCATGGCGGTATGGCTTCGCCTCTAGCGAATGCACCACCGCGGCTCCTGCCGTCGCTCCAGAGCACTTCAGCATCGGCATTGTCGAGCAACAGTAATAGCAGCACATTGCTAGCTCTCCCAGTGATGAAAGCGTCGCACTCGGCCCCAGTGATCCAGCGAACCAATTTCCAACAAAGCACCAGTGACCAGCACAACCAGCAGGTCAACTCAACGCCAGAGCGACCCGAATACTTGTCTGAGATGGACAAGATCGAGGAGATGCTCACAGCGCACGACGCCAAGTTTGCGTCAACGCAGAGCAGCAAGAAGAAGTGCGAGCAGCAGCACGAGTCCGCGAACCCATCGCCTGTTGGCGAGTATGAAGAAGAAGACCAGGAAGCCAACCAGTTTTCCCGCTTCCTGCAGAAGCGCAGCGAGGCCGACAGCGTCGAGGAGATGTGGAAGAGCATCTCGTTCCCCAAACCGATTCCGGCATCTTCATCCGTCCATTCTACTTCTACTGCTGCTGGTGTTCACGAACGTCCCCCAGTCCAGTACAACTCGTACTCGCTGGCCCGTGAGCTGGAGAAGCAGCAGCAGCAAGCCAATACCGACACGAAACCCCC
Organism: Globisporangium polare; assembly: GCA_023333845.1. Taxonomy (NCBI): domain Eukaryota; phylum Oomycota; class Peronosporomycetes; order Pythiales; family Pythiaceae; genus Globisporangium; species Globisporangium polare. The sequence goes on along the minus strand of JAASFQ010000146.1, from coordinate 35,598 downwards.
ACCCAAGTCTCAACCGCTCCTTGTGAATCGTCTTGAAAGCCACGGTGGGGTACCAGTATCGAGCCTTAGTGGTGCAAGATCGTCGCCTCCGGCCACGTCCCCAGTCCACACGATCGCGATCAGCAGCTGCAAGCAGGTATTCTACGACGAGGCGTACCGCGAACGGGTCGTGAATGAGGCGAAGGAGCTCCTCTTCCACAGGAGCCAGTCGGTTCGCCTCGTGATCGTGCCCAGCTCCATTCCTCAGCAAGTTCAGCCTTTTGGAGAGGAAGAGAGCTCGATTGGAGCTCAACAGCAGCAGAGCCACCAAGACGACGACGATCAAGAGCTCGCGGAGATGGCGCTGCGAACGCTGTTCCTCGATCTCAGTCAGTCCGCAGCCACAGCTCGAATGGCAGCCTCACTCCGAAAGATGCCAGCGATCGCTCGCGAGTCCAGCGGCTGCACGACCATGCTCCTCACACCATCCACCTGATTTTATGATCGGCCCTCATCAGGCTGAAGTATCAGGAGGCGTCGTCGCAGCTTCCAAGTCGAACATCCCTGCTGCCATATTCTTAGTGTCAGCGAAACGACGAGCAGCCAGACTATCCCACGTCGTTTCCGTTGGTTTTCGGTCGAGGGCTCAACGTGCAGCAACGTCACAGACCGCCTCATCAGCAGCAGCAACAGCAACAGCAGCAGCGACTACCACTTCGAGCAGCACAGTCCGACCTCCCACCCACTTTCCAACGACCCCAAGAGTAGCACACCGCCATGACGCAGCCGCACGAGCAGCACCAGCCGCTTCGCGGCAGCATCGAGGACGCCGACATCGTGCTGGAGCTCTCGCAATTCTGGTTCGTCGTCACGTGGTGGCTGCTCATGCTCGCGCACGCGTGCGTCGGCGCGTTCTGCTTCGCGACCTACTTTCTCTACACGTACATTGGGAACATCCGCCTCATCTACTACAACAAGCTGCTCGACTCGGCGCTCAAGGCGCAGCTCGCGAACCTCGGCTGGCTCTTCGTCGTCGCGGGCAGTGTCCACGCGCTCGAGATGCTCAAGATGGTCGCGTTCTCACTGCACGCGCGCGAATTGTCACTGAGGTACCAGCCGCGCGCGAAAAAGATCACGCCGGCATTGCCGCCGTCAGTGGTCGCAGTACGAGCCGCAGAAGGCTTCGGTCCCAATGTTAATGCTGCGGATGGAGAGTCTAGCGTCGTCCGTCCGGAGCCACCAGCAGGTAGCACCACCGCCACCGACGACGTGAAGCGTTCGACCAGACTGAAGAACACGCTGTTGGCACCAATAGCGCTTCTATCGAAATCGATAGCCGCCCTGGTCCCCAGTCGAGTGAAAATGGCTCTCAAGCGCTGCGTTCGAGCGCTCTTGAGGCTCAAAAAGGCGCTCTACGACAAGAAACACGGCTACATGAGCGTGCAGAGCAAGCACTTCCACTACATCTTCCTCATCCGTGAGGTGATCGAGATCGCGTCCCAGTCGTACCAGATGTACAACAGCAGCCAGTTGCTCGCGCGGCCGTGGATCAACGCGTTCTTCCTGGCGCTCGTGGTCATCAACTGCTGGTCCACGCCCATCCTGCAGCACGTGCTCGCGCACTCGACGGGTCTCGAGCGCGTCATGTGCCTCGTGCTCGATGGGCTCTTGGACGCGGGCAGCGCGCTGCTCATCCCGCTTGTCGTCTTTGTCCCCTATATAAAGAAATTTGACCGCTCGACGCTCGAGTTCCCCTCGGACTCGCTCTACGACCCGCAGTGGTTCGTCAACATGGTGCGCGAGAACCGCATGCTCTTCGCCATGTCCTGGAGCGACCTCTTCTCCAAGCTCGTGCCGCACCACAGCCTCTACAGCTGCATGAAGAACGTCAAGAAGTTCATCGTGCGCCGTAAGCACGAACCGATTGTAGCAGCAAGCCAAGCCACACCTGAAGCGGCGAAGAAGTCCGAGGACAAGCTTGCGCCTAAGCGCACTGGGTCGGCTAACCGCTCTGCGTCGTTCCTCAGGCGCAGTCTGCGGCTGCATAAGAGCGAGGACGTCGAGTACCCGGGAAACGGTAAGCGCCTCGTGCACGTCGTGTTCACGTCCTGGGGGATCGCCGTGCTCGCGATCTACCTGCACGCGCGCCAGGTCTCGATCCGTACAGATGTCTCGGCTTGCAAGCTGGCGCTGCGCCCGTGGTTCGCCACGTCCTTCGCGTGCGCGTCGTACAACTTTGACTGCTACGAGCAGGGCCAGGTAGACACACTCACGTCCAGCGACCTGTCGATCTTGGACACCTCAAGCTTGTCGGCGCTCATCGTCTCCAACTGTCCCGCCATGGCGATGCCCCCGGAGCTCCAGAACTTCCCCAACCTGCTCAAGTTCCTGTTGTACAACACAAGCATCGCATCGTGGGACTCGGACACATCGCTCAACGCCGTGAGCCACGCGTCGCTGGTCTCCATCTGTCTCGTGCGTGTCAACATGACTGAGTTCCCGCTGGGCCTGCAACAAGACCTGCCCAGTGCGCTGCAGGACGTGCAGGTCTCGACGTCCAATATGACGGCGCTGCCGCCCACGCTATCGGGCAAGTGGCAGCCCATGACGCTGTTGTACTTTGAGCACTGCGCCTTCACGGAGTTCCCGCTCGTGCTGCTCGAGCTGCGCGCCGACGAGCTCTCGCTCGCGGGCTGCGATCGGTTAACCGCTCTGCCAGCCAACATGACGAGCGTGCAGTTCTCGTGGACGAGCCTCGTGCTCTCGGGCAATACGCGGCTCCGTGCGCTCCCCGCGACAGGTATGAAGTCCGGCCTGCTCACGCTCTCGCTCGAGGACTCGGGCGTGAGCGAGATCCCGGCCTGGGTCTACAAAGACATGGGCTCCATGCTCGGGGTCTTCACGGTCTACGCGTACAACACGCCGTACTGTGCGTCGGCCGCGGCGTCATCTAGCGGCAGCAGTGGTGGCGTCACGACAGGCGCTGCTGCTGGGACCTTGACGAGCGCGGTGGTGAACTGCGAGACGCGCGACCCGAGCGGCGAGGCGCGCTACCCGCTCGCGCTCACGACGAGCGCCTTCGAGCCATAGGCGGAACGTTGGGGTGGGCAAGTTGAAGTGGTTGGGCAGTACCGTAGAGCAGCTGTCCTGAATCAAGCACGAGCAGGAGGTTGCTTGGTTGTTGCACAACTCTTGCGTAGCGCGTCTGCAGGCCCGAGGTCTTGCTTGCTTGCTTGTTTCTGCGCATTCTTGCTTTGTTGTTGTTGCTGGGAGTGTTCGCTGGAGCAACTGTGCGTCTACAGACAAGAGACAAGCAACGCAAACAAGTTCACAGCAAGAAATAAAGACCACAAGCAAGGCAAGTCCGCTGAACAAGTCAGGACTTGTGCGCACGCATCGCTTCGCTGCGAACAAGAGTTGTGCGGTCTCCGCATCAGAAACGCAGTCACCCTCTCATTTGCATCCCTCTCCACACAAAGCCTGGACAAGTGAACGAAGAGGAGGGGCGGTCCTGTCTTGCTTGTCGTTTACAGGGACCGGTTCCGCTGGCTGTCGCCGAACGAGCGAGCGAGCCGCGCCATTGGACCACGGAAGCGGTGACCCGCCGTCCGCACCAACCGAGAAAAAAGAACCCCACCACCTCCATTGCCACGTCTCCACGTCTTCAGCTCTTCGCACGAAGTAAACGCATGCATGCCAACAGATCGCTAGCGCTGACGTCTGAGAACAACCCAGCGCATCCCACGGACGGTCTCTCATGCACACACACACACTGTTGGTGGTGGAGCCTGTCGACGGATCAATTTGCCTGCCACATGCAACAGCAACAGCGCCTACAGCGGCGAGGTCGTGCACACACCCGCTCAAGAGCTCTTGAGTGTGCTGCACAAGTCAAGTAAACTTGCTTCGGACTTGCGCGCAAGCAAGCACGCTTGCGCCAGCAAATGGACAGACAGCTCCGCGCGCAACTCGAGGGAATCAGCAGCACTCGCGAACATGCGTGGCGCATACACTCGAAGCAGCTAGTAAATGCACACATGTGCGCAACACTCAACACTCACGCTGTCAAGCAAGCAAGCTTGTTTGCTTTCTTGGCTGGCCGGCTTGACTCCAAGCGACAAACGAATAAAAGACCCGCTTGCTGATACAGCCAGTCTGGTGAACTCAGACGCCCAGGAGGCACAAACTGAGAACGACTCGACCGGATCCAGAGGACAGCTTTTCCGCAGCCCTTGGCAAATGTGCTCAACGCGCAGCACAATTGCAAAATGGCACTCGGCTAACTCGGCAAGCGCACAACAGCAACAGCGCAGCCACCAAGAGCGCTGGCTCAGCCAATCACAACAGCGCGCACAACTCAAGGCAACGAGCAACGAGCAACGAGCAACGAGCACGGCAAGAAAAGAAGTTCGCACCTCGTGCGCCATCTGCGACCTTTGTCGTCTTGACTTCGTCTCAGCAAGTGCTGCTGCTGAAAATAGAGCGGCGCGTTCAACGAGTGCTTGCCCACCGCCGATGATCGCTGATCAGGTGACGGGCGGCTCAAGAGACGAGCCGGCTGGATCCACGAGAGCAGTCAGCAAGATCGCTGCACTGACTCGCCGCCGAAAGGCCGCGCAACGATCTTTCCAGTTGTTGCTGGTTGACAGGCGCGCATGACGCATCGCAAGACGCATCGCAAGTTGACTTGCTTGTGCGTTTGCTTGCGAATGGGTGCAGCTGCTCTGGACTTGCTTGCTTTCTTTAGAGGCGGCCGGACTCTCTCTCTCTCTCTTTCTCTCTCTCTCTATGCTGCTTGCGACTTAACAAGCCAGTTGGTTGGCACAATTTGTTGTGTCCACTTTCGGCGAAGCAAGCAAATCGCGCAATGGCTTTCCGGGAAGCCCAAGCCAAGCCAAACTGATCGACCGGGAAGCAAATGGCTGGGCAGTCATCCTGATTTGCAAGCGCTCCCGCAGGCAGTCTGGTTCAGAAACGCAAGACTTGCTCGTTAATCGAGCGCACTCATCGGTTCGGGTCGCACTTTGCTTGCCTCGACCGAATTCCGTGCGTTCTCCCGGGCACTCAGCCTCGTCGTATCGAGGCCTCCTCAAAAGGAGCAAAGTGTCGTGTCCACATTGCACCTCTTCGAGGAAGAGCGAACTCCCAGCAAGTCTCCGCTATTCTTCACGCACGCAAACGCTTGCGTCGCTCGTGAGAGAGAGCAAGAGCAAGAAGCGCACAGCAAGAGTCCTCCTTGTTTGCTTTTGAGTGGCGCAAACAGCTGGAATTGAAGTTGCAAGCCCTCCCTCCCTCCCCCCACAAGATTTATTTTGGCGATCTGGAGGCGGCGCGTGCTTCAACCTGAAGAATTCGTAGCCCTCCATTTCCAAGAAGGCAAGTGCCTCGGAAACCAGCACACGAGACAAAGCAATAACGGGAGTGGCTTCACTTTGAGATGTGTTGCCCGCGCTGGTGGGAATGTCATTGCTTCGGGTGTGTGTGTGTTTGCGGGGTGGAAAGCAGCAAGCTGCTCCTGAGCCGCGGCGCTCACGCCTGCAAGAGAGGTGCATGCGAGCCAAGCGTGTTGTGGTTGGTTGCCTTGTGGTTCGCTTGCGATCGGAGACAGCTTTTATTATTGTGCGCAGGCACAAATCAAGCTGCTTGAAAAGCGCACACCACGCCGATAGTGGCAGATCGTCAGCCGTGGACGTGCTAAACTGGCGCGTACCGTAGACGAGCTCAAGAGTGGGCCGTGGGCGTGCTGATGTCAAGAAATGCAGGACAGCGTATCCTACGTAGTGACCATCCTGCACATATGAGAGTTAACGGAGTATCGCCTTTCGAAGGCTACAGCAGCATTACCTCACATCCTCGCTCATAATTGATTCGATTACATTTAAATCGGTATCCGATATGAGCTGCTCACTGGAAGTGCGAGTGTCTGGAAAAGTGTCGTGGACTCGAGGGATCCTCGTTTTTGTTGATGTGAGCAATTGAAACTCTTTGGAGTGCCACGCACGTACGCGGGCCAGAGACGGTCTCCGCTGCCTGTGCGTCTGTTTGCTTGCGGCCGCTTGTTTACACTTTGGCTCACGAGATCGAGGAGGAGTCAGTCCAGTCCGCCTCCGCGGACATTTGGCGAAAGCCGCAAGAGTCACACCATCGAGCGCGGAGGTTTGCAAATCGGCAATGCGAGTGGGGGGAGGCGACGGTTTCAAAAAGTTAGAGGGGCGATGATGACTTGACGCCCAAACAAGGTGTTTGCGACTTGGATTCAGTATGCGAAGCTGTCCGGTGGGGATAGACCGCCGTTTCAGCTCCTGTTTTGCCTGTTTTGAAACGGCCGTGGCGGATATCAGACAGACAAACGGACGGACGGCTCTTGCCTTTCTTTCTATTTTCTGGGCTGATCGTCGGGACCGGAGCGAGCAGCACACACAAGGCAAAGACGAAAGCGGCGAGAAGCTTTTTGGATTCACTCGGCCAAAATAATGATGGTGGCGCGCGAAGCCACGGGGACAGCGTGTGCATGTGTAACTCGCAGAGCGTGGCCGTCCGAAAATGTGCCCGCGTTTTCTACCGCCTCACTTGGTTTTCGTAAAGACCTGCCTGTTTGCCTTTCCCGAGCCAGTCCCACACGCACTCATAAATTTGAAGAGTCTCGCTTGCCACACGACGAAGAGAGGAGGAAGGAGATGGGGGAGTCGGTCCGTCCGTCCGTCCATCGTCCATCCGAATGTTTCACCCCTCTTTTGGCCTCGTGGCCCAGCAGGCTTCTTCCCTTCGCGGCCGGCCGGTCGCGCCAGTCAGCAAAGCGCTGTCATTTCCGCATTTGGGACGTCAGGCCTCACCGCGCAGACGAAAGGCAAGGTCCGCAGCCACACAGGAAGAAGAAACGCGCCGGTCCGTCCGTGTGTCCGTCTTCCGGCCGCAGAGAAACTCGTCCGCAGCAACCCACTCGTGCGTGCGTCCGCAGCTTTTCTAGGTCCGCGAGCAAGCCCACATCCCAACACGAAGGCAAGTGTAGCATGAAAATCATGGTCAAGCTCATGAGCCTCCTCAAGTTCAGCTGGCTGCGCAAGTGCAAGGTCTGCCGCGTGCGCGGCGCCAAGTGCCTCTGCAAGCGTCCGTCGCTCGCGCTCGAGCACATCTTCTTCCTCGAGGAGCGCAAGAACAAGTTCGGCGCGCGCAACTTCAGCCACGTGAGCGACACGATGGTCACGACCACGTCGAGCGCCGTCATGTCGGCCAACAACACGGTGCTCATGCGCGGCTCGTCCTTCGGCGACGAGTACGCCTTCGCCGACTACTACTACAACCCGAGCGGCAGCAATTCGACCAACAATGCGTTAAACCAGCAGCGCCAGAGCCTCACGGGCAGCCGCGGCTCTCAGGGCAGTCGCGGCAGCGGTGGCTCCGTCGGCGGCCGCCGCAACAAGAAGCGCGCGTCCCCGACATCCACAACCGCGCTCGTGCGCAAGAACTCGGGCAAGATGGTCGCGAGACGGCGCTTCGAGGAGCTCCCGAACGAGGTCACGCTCTACTCGCAGCAGCGCTCTGCGGCCGCGTCCACCGCCTCGTCGTCGCTCACCACCACGGGGAGCGGCAGCAGTCGCCGCCGTCCGCTGCGTCTGCAGAACGGAGGATCGAGGTCTGGATCTGCAGGAGGTCCGGTCCGCGCCAAGGAGGAGGAGAACGGGTGCTCGTTCAAGTTCTACGGCCGCGGCGGGCACAGCAACAGCACCAGCAGCGTCTCGACGACGTTCAACAGCAGCCGCGGCCTGAGCCGCTCCAAGAACGACTCGCTCATTCTCAGCTCGAGCTCGTCCAGCGTCGCAGCCATGCGCGTCTCGACGGCGTCCGACCGCCTGAGCGTCGACAACAACTTTGGCTCGTACAACCCACGCGCGCTGTACATCGACAACGGCTACGCGTCGAGCATCAAGGAGCACGACGACGACGACGACGCGCTGCAGCAGCTCCACGGCTGGCTGCAGGCGTCGCCGTCCTCGACCGCGGGCTCCTTCGCGGCGCCGCGCAACATCCACTGCTTCTAAAATGAGAGAGCCGCCCCAAGCACCGAACTAGACAAGCGCCGCCGTCCAGGAGTGAACTGGACGGACGACGCGCACAAGTGTGATAGTAGACCCCACCCACCATATCTTATTCCCCCCACCCTAAAGTTAAGGCCGGCAGACACCCATAAAGCCGCCACACTAATAATCCACCACCACCACCACCACTTCGAAACGTTGGCGAGGATGTGTCTCCTCATCGGATACCAGAAGCAAGGCGGTGTTCGGGCGGCCTGCTGTGTGCGTGGGACAGTCAGACAGACAGACAGACAGAGGGCCGCGTTCACGCACGTCCAGTTGACGGGCGGCGGCCACATGCGAGAGGAGGGAATGTCGCCACTTCCACCCGTTCAACCACGTGCACGTCCAGTCGCGTGGCATTTCGACAGACGAAGGGATGAAGGGGGGTCAATGTGGCCAGAGTGCTGGCCACACGCCGTCTGGTCGGCGAGTTTCCTTCCATCGATCTTGCGTCAAAACGCATTTGCTTGAAGCGGTGGAGGTGGCTTTGGGGGGAAGCAGGAGCTTGAAGCGCATCGTAACCGGTGGAAGTGGCAACGTGGTCGTCGAGCCTCGTCTGTCTGCTTGTGGTTTGAGTCAGTGCAGGTTTGCGCGTGGCGAAGGAGCTGTCAAAACCTAATAGTCTCCCACCAATAATAGTGTTCGCGGTGGGTTTATAATCGAAAGCAGTGCGCATCACACTTGCGCTGCTCTATGTGCTGTTTAAAGTAGTGAATGCCGGGTGTTTCTTCCTTCTCACGCGTGCGCCGAGTCGGTCAGCTGAATTGTTATCGAAAGATAGCCGCTCACGCCCCGTCTGCTTGCGTCATAAAGCTGAGAAGCTGGCACGGTACCCTCGCTCTGCATCCCACTCATCAAGTTTACAAGTATTTGCTGTCCATAAACTCCCTGTAATAAAGAGGCATGGCGGTACTGCGATAAAAAGCACGGTGCCACTTTGCCAAGCCATAAACCCAGTTCCCGCAATTTGGCAGGGAAAGCAGCGACCGAACATGCTGGAGACGAGCAGTGTCGCCGGAGCCCGCAGCCACGACGAAGCTGCGTTGAACGACGCGAAGAGGAGCCAAAGAGAGGTGTACGGCTCGCCGTTGCCGCATGCTGAAGACGGGTTATCCGTTCCAGATAAGTCCGCGGCAATCGGCGGCAGCCAGCGACCGGCGCCTCACGGTTCCACCAACAGCAATCTCACCGGGGTTGCTTCCTTCACACCAAGCGCCAGCGCATGCGATCAGAACGAGAGAGCGCGTTGGCACGAGTGATGCCGTTGTAGCTAGCGATGAGATGCCACTACTGCTCTCACGGGACACACTCGGCTCAAAAAGCGGCGTCGAACGAATGCCATTGCTCGACGCGCGGATGGTCCGACCGAAGCGCCGGCTCCACCCAGAGTCGCCCACAACGCCGCAAGGAGAAAGCTTTTGTTCCAGTACTTCGATGATTTTCTCGGGTCGCTTGAGGGAATCCGTCGAAGTGACTGCTGGGAGCTTGAGGAAAAGTACAAGAGCGCAGTGGCGTCGAAGAACATGCGTGCTCTGTACCGCGGGATGAACCAAGCCAAGGCGAACAACGGAAGCAGCAAAGACCTTGTGCGATCGATCGTCGCCATGGAGTGGAGAGGACTCGTGGCAAGTCTCAATGGTGTACGTGATCATCAACACCAGCATCCCGCTGACGCTGTTTTCGCTGCTAACACGGGTGATGAAGTCCGCATCGTACAGTTTGGCGGCAATCTAGGTCACGTTCACGTTGGCGACCATCACCTTGAAGTTCTCACTGCTGCTGTCTGTGAAGAATGCCCGATCAATCGCTACCGCTGCAGTTTCATCGCAAGTACTGGAGTCGAACATCGGATCAAGATGTACACTTCAAGCACCACGCGAACCCACACCGCTAGTATACAGCCGACTGCAAGGTAGATCATGACCATCTCGTGCTCGTGCATCCTACCAACTTCGTCGACTCGCTTCTTGTCTTCAACTTGATCGTGCGGAGCTCGGATCGCGGTCTCGAAAAAAGGAGCTCGCAGGGAGCTGATGACGAGGTACTCGATCTGCGCGTCTTGGAAACAGCCAGGGTCATCACTGAGCGCGCGAGCAACTGGAGCATGTAGAGTGCTATCAAGTGCGCGTGTGGCGCACAACCCCGAGATGATATCGTCCGAGTTTGTCGATCAAGTGAGGAGTATTTCATATGCGAGCCTGAATGTCCGTGTTAGCGAGGAGATTCGGCAGTCGAGAGGTCGTTCCCAACCGCGACGAAATCGGAAGCTCGAAGCAGCGACTCCCTGAAAGAAGACCCAAGCAAATGCTTCTGAAGGTTCCGAGCGACGCCATCGGGGACTGAACCTGGGGTTGTTGTCCAGTGCAGCAATGTTGCGTGCCAGGAAGGCACCGAGCTCGCTCTTTAAAAAGGACCTGGATGCTGAGGAAAGCGAGATCTCGGACTTGTCACTCAAGCTGCTGCTGCTGCTGCCGACGTTTCTCCACCGTGCTTTTTATATCCCGATCGGGATCTCGCTTGCGGTATTTATCAACGTGACCAATAGATCGGTGAACACCATGACATTGTCGCTGCTGCGAGCTCGCATGGCGTTCTTCGACACCAGTTCGGGGAAGTTTTGAAGCGCAACTCCTGCGACATGGATTCAGTTGACAACGTTTGTGCATGTCAGTTTGGTTCCTGCTCCAGCATGCGACGACGCTGTTCTTCCAAGTCGTTGTCGTCTGGGACCCCGTGGGCTTCACGGGGATCATTGTAGTCGCGATTGCCGTCTTCGCGCTGACAACGGTGTTTCCTGCTCGAGCTTGCTTGCGCCTCGAAGGCTCGGGAAACACGAGTCGAAGCTGTTGACCTTCATTTCGGATGCTTTCGATGGACCCGCTATCATTCACGATTTTTGTTCAAGTCACATCGTCTTTGACAAGGTCTTCTTTGGCTACTCTGTCGTCCACAGTCGCTGGCGCTCACAAGATCGGCGTCATCAGTCCCACTGGGTCCGGCAAGAGCTCGTTCGCGATGGCGCTCTGTCGACTTCACCCGCTGACCTGCGCGTTATCGTCGTTGTTGTGTTTCGAGTCCACGAGCGCTCTCTCACATATGAGCACCCGTAACGCGACCGTAAGTCTTTGGTGGCTTCAAATTCCAGCTGACTGATCAGGAACCGCTCAGCCATGAGCAGCACGAAGAGAAGTACCAGCAGCTTCGCGTGCACTGCACCGGCCACATGCTCATTCGTCGTTAGCTTGCTGCTTAGGAGACTGAACACCACGAGCGGGATTGCGGCGCTGCGCACGTCGGCATCGCGCTCCCCCACCCACCCTTTTGCCGGCCTTTTGAGCAAAAGCGAACCCTCGTTCTGATTTCGCATGTGATTCAAGCCAGGGTGTTTACTAATGTGGATGTGTACGGGAGGATGTCCCAGAATTTTCCCTCAAACGTGAACGTCACGCCATTTTGAGACGCAGTCAGGTTCGCCAATGGCACTGAAGCTCGAGCTCGAGCGGCTGCAGTTCTACTTGACGCGCCTGCGCTGCCCTGCATTCCTGAGCGTGCCCATAGAGCAGCAGCGACAGCAAAGCTTCTCGTCCTGCGCGTTCCGCAAAACGCTGCTGCTGTGGCTCTTCGCAGTGTACCGCTCGCCCAGCGTGCGCCTCGTGGACAACGAGGAGAGCTGGGCGAAGCACGAGCCGTCGCCGCAGGAGCTGCTGCAGTGGCTTCGCTTGATGGTACACGCTCAGCATTGCCCAGCGGCAGTATTGCTGTGACGTGGTGCTTGTCTTGCACTGTGCTCACGTGTGCTGCCATTGTGTGCTTTTCTTGTGCTACAGGGAGCTCAAGACCCGAACGCTTTGGTCGACGGAGTGATGAGCCTCGAGATAGCATGTGCGCAGCTGCTGCTCGTTGTCGAATGCGTCCATGGCCGAGTGCTGCTAGAGGTATACGACAGCCTCTTATAGGTTTATCATGAGCGAAGTGAGATCTGAAGTGGGTGTATGCGCACTGTGCTACAGGAACGAGGCGAGCAGACGTGCTTGAGCGAGTCGTTCCAGCTCCTCGACGACATCGCGACGCATGCGGTAGGCTGGAAATCGACTGTGTTGTCAAGATTCTATACTCTGGTGCACTGTTACTAGGCGCTGCTTACTAGAGACTCGTTCATGTGTTCCTACTTGTAGGACGATTTCTTTGACGCCCGCTGCGAGCTCTTCCCCGTGAGCATCCAGCTCATCTCGGCAGACAGCGGCGGCGGCGCGCTCCGCGACCGCTCCAAGCAGCTCACGCAGGACATCGAATTCATCGACCAGGTACGCAGCGTGCAAGCCGTACACTGGGAATGAAAGCGTACCGAACACTGACACTACGGCTGGTGTTGCTCAATGGGAATGATCGCTGCCTATTGAGCAGCAGACGCAGGGACTGGAGCACCGGATCGGGTCGGCAAAAGACCGACTTCGTGCACTCACGGGCTCGGCGATGGGGGCTGATTCGAGCGACGCCGAGACGCTCAGTAAAGAGCTGGGGGCGAGTCTGCGCGGGTCCTTGGCGCTGATGGAGAAGTGCGTCGTCAGCTGACTGTGTGGGGTCTGAAACCTGGGTTTTCATAGTGTCGAAACGGTTGTGTCGTGTACAGAGCGAGCGCGATGCTGTCCGACGAACTGGCGCATTTGACGACCGACGCGTGTCCGGAGCTCGTCGGACTCGGCGCGGCCGCTGCTGGCGCCTACGAACGCATCGACCGAGTGCTCGCGTTCTTTGAAAACACCGAGGTGAGGAATTGAACCTGGAGCATTTCAACAGAGGGTTACTGCAGGCTTTACCTTGAGCCACTCTAACCAATTCTCGTGCGTCTCGTGTGTGTGTCTCTCTCTCTTGTAGCTGTCCGCACGGCTGAGTCGAGATGGACGACCCTTGCAGAAGGCAGACCAAGTCGCCACGTAGTACGTCCATTATCCCAGTCTCGCGCATCTGAAAGGAGCCTTCCCGGCTCGGATGGATGGGCCAATTTCTTACTCTAGTGTTGGTTTTGTTGTGCTGCAGTTGCCAGGATGTGGTGGACCGCCTCGCGCCAGACCTACGGGATCAGCTCGACGCGCTCGAGAAGTCTATCGTGCTCATACAGGACGCCAGGATTATGGACACAATATAGCCCCTTGTAGAGCATCTCGTCCTTGTGCACACCGTCGTTGCAAAAGGTCATTTGGTATGAACGGCAGCATTTGAAGCTAGCATATAAGCATCCCTTTCGAAAGGCTGAAATCGGACTTCAACTTCTTCTTGCGTGCAAAACCAGAATCCCACAGTGTGCCGCATGCTCTCGCTCGAACTAGACAGTACCACAGCCGCCTTCGCCATACTGCGGTCCTCGGGCGGCGGCAACGCCGTCAGGTTCGCGAAGAAGTCCGTTTCCATGGCCGCGACTCGTATTCTCTCCCAAGGCCAAGCACGCGCAATGGCACTGGCTAGCAGACAAAACGAGAGCACAACACGTGAGCACGCAGGTGAGCGTTGCAGCCGATGCGGGACGGGGATGACAATACACGGACGCACAGGTCACGACGCGCTCGTGCTGTTCTTTGCTTTGTTGGAGGGGCTATTGCTTTTGGCTCGGTTGGTTTTCACTGAAGTTCCCGGACCATACCTGCCGGACGGCCGGGTGCACAGGTCGGAACGGATCCTGTCTCAGAGAGCACGTCATCCCATCGCCGTTCGAGGCGCTGCTCGGATTCATCGAGGGCTCGAAAGCAACTCTTCACATCTGTGTGCACTTGATCTCCTCCCCAGTGGTATGCAGTCGCTATGAAGTGTCGGAACACTTCCATGTGTATTCTTACTTGTGTGTTTTCTGCGCTGTGCTTGCTGTTTTGATCACCGAGGCCATTGTCAGTGTTCGAGATCGTCTCGGTGAAGACGCGGTTGTCGTCTTGACAGACATCAAATACGCACATGAGCAGTGGCTCTCCTTAGGCACACAAGCAGCGCTCTGCCGTCAGCCGCGCGAGGATGCCTTCTTAGCTCCAAGCGCTCGCCTTACCACTCGGTCTCGTGGAAGCCCTTGAGGAACTTGCCAAAGTCGGCCTTCTTCTCGGGCGCGTTGGAGCCCACGCAGACCGGGTCGAGGATGCTACTGCTGCCGTTCGAGTTGGTGGTAGCCGACATGCTCGAAGACGCATTGCAGTTCGTCCCCAGGAGGTAGCATCCACCACACGAAGCTGGAACCAGCACAACAACGCACGCAGACTGTGCTGCAGCGATGGTCGCACCCCCAGCCGTCCAGCTTTGCGTCTTCGGCTCGCAGCACATCTGCAACAGAATTGCCTTCACCTGCGGCAAGAAGCGCTTCCAGCATTGCTCGAGTTGCAGGGAGATAAATATCTGCTGCGAGATAGATTTTTCTGTCGAAGATCAAATTCTCACCTCTTTGTTTCAATTGGCTAGAAAGACTCCTACAGCTACCTGATTGGTCGAAAAGAAAGAGCGCTTTTCATTTCATTTCTCTGCGGCTCAGAAAGCCAAGAGCTCGCGAAAAGCAATCCGAGACGAAAGAAAGTGCGATGATGCAGAAGGCGAACGGCGGCAGCGGCGCGCACTCGCAGCTGCAGGACGACGAGTCCGCGCACCAGCAGCAGGTGAGTGTGATGAAGAGCAAGCAGCAGGCTCTACTGACCATGAAGGCGATGGCCCCGGCAGCGGCGGCCGTGGACGAGTTCCAGCGCTACGTGGTGCCCGGCATCCAGAACTTGGGCAACACGTGCTTCTTCAACGCGATCCTGCAGGCGCTGGCGTCCGTGGGCAGCTTCCAGGAGTACCTGGACGAGGTCGTGCGCCAGTCCAAGCTCAAGGCCCACGCGCGCCGCATCCCGTTCACGAGCGCGCTGCGCGACTGCATCGACGGTACGTGTGAGTGTGTGTGGATCTCGCCGCCGTGATCGATCAGGTGTGCGTGCGTGCGCAATTGAACATGTGGAGCTCATTGTGTGGCTTTGTCCTCTTCCCGTAGAGTTGGTGCCGACCCCAGAGCACGAGCCGCGCTCTGCTGTGGCGCCGAGAAGACTCAATGCTGAGCTGGTGCACAAGCTGGCGGCGTTCCGCGGCAACAAGCAGCAGGTGCGTCTTGCGTGTTTGGCTATTACCATGATTCGCTTGAGCTCCGGTGTTGAAGTGTTTGCTACTTACTGCATGACGGTGATTGCCCCAGGACTCGCAAGAGCTGCTGCAGTTCCTCATGAACCTGGTCACGGACGAGCAGAAGCGCTGTGCGTTGCGCGACGTCGGCCTCCAGGACCTCATGAGCCGCGGCGAGGCCGACTTTATGGACAAATCGATCAGCGACCTGCGCCACGAGGAGTCGGTGCGAAATCGTAAGTGCTGGAACCCGATGCACGGACTCCAGGTGAACTTACTCCAGTGCACGCGCTGCAAGCGCTACCGGCCGATGAGCAACCACCGGTTCCTGGACGTCTCGCTCTCTTTCGGTGCGGACCAGGGGAAGAAGCCCGTCAAGCTTGCCGACTGTCTGCGCATGTACACGGAGCCCGAGGAGATCCAGGGCGTCGAGTGCAGCTACTGTAGTCTGCTCCAGGAGCTCCGCATCACCAAGAACGAGTTTGAAGCCACGAAGCGCCAGATCGACCGCGAGAAGGTGAGCTTCGACGACGTGGACCTCGAGATCGCGCAGCACGAGCGCAAGGAGTGGATCCACACGCTCGAGAGCGCGCTGAACTCGAGCCAAGTGGTGAACCTGGAAGACTTTGAGCAGCCCGTGCCGCGCGTGCTCCAGGACTGCCACAAGCGCCTGCAGTTCTCGCGCAGCCCCGACGTCTTTTGCTTCCACTTTAACCGCAAAGTGTACCACGCGTGGAGCGGCAGCGCGCGCAAACTTGATACGCATGTGGATTTCCCCCTGGAGCTCGACATGAGCGCCTTTTGTGAGTACGAACAGGCCGCGACCGAGGACAAGGCGCTTGCGAACGGCTACACGACCTCACGCGCCACTGCCGCTTCTTCCAGCCATGGCAATGGCACCATGAATGGCAATGGCCGCACGGCGTCGCCGTTCCTCTTCGCGTCGCTGGGGACAACCAGCAAGGCGACTCAGCAGCAGGAGCACCTTATTTATCAGCTCAAGGCCGTGATCCTGCACCAGGGTAACGAACGCTACGGCCACTTCACGGCGTTCCGGCGCATCGCGAACGGCCAGTGGTTCTTCATCTCGGACGACAGTGTGCGCGCCGCGTCGCAGGAAGAGGTGCTCGCAAGCTGCGCGTACATGCTCTTCTACGAGCGCCGGCTGCGCTCGAAGGCGCGTTGCGGCCGCGGCCTCTCGAGCTCCAGCGGCGACGACGACGACAGCCTCCCGGACGTCCCGTTCGAGAGCCAACTCAACCAGTTTTCATGAGCTGATGATAGGTAAGAGAGTGAAGTGAACACACAATAGCGGCCAGCAGCAGAGAAGGTGCTGAAGCCCCATTAGAGCACGGCAGGCAGGCGATGGATGGCCCAGCCCCATCCCTCTCCTGCCGTGCGCACGTAGTCCGATTAACCACCACCATGCAAACTTTTTTGTTGTTGTGCTTTTTGCTTCGTCTCTTCATTTCGACTTGGTCCCTTCAGTCTGTCTGTCTGTACACGTGACAAGGTCTCTATCGTACGAAGCTACTCCAACTTGCTTAGTTGCTGAACCCGAACTCTTGGCGCACACGCTTGACGACGCCGATGAGGAAGCCGCTGCGGTTGCGCACGGTCGTGAGGTTCGCATTCGTGAACCGGTTGAGCACCTCGTTCGCGAGCCCCTCGGAGAGCTGCGCGAGCACTTCGTAGCACTTGTCGCCGAACTCGTCGATCGACGAGATCACGCCCGTGGCCACCATGGTCTGCAGGCGCTGCTGCACCGAGAGCGGGAGCACAGCGAACATGTGCTGCTGCTGATTGGCACCTGCTGATAGCAGTCCAGGCTGTTGCTGTTGAGCTGGTTGCTGTTGTTGAAAATGTGGTGGCGGCGCCATCATGTTGTTGACTGGGATGGGGTGTGGACCTCGCTGCATGACTTCCATGACTCCGTGCTGTGGTGGCTGTGGCGCACCATACTGGCCGTATTCACCGCTCTGAGAAGGAGGAGGGCCGCGGTACTCTGCTGCTGGCGATGCCTGTTGCCGCTCTCGGTTGTACATGACCTGCCGTCCAGTGTGACGAGCATTGGCTCCAGTCGGATTCGCCAGCACGGCTCCACCTTCATATCCGCCGTACCCGGAAGCAGCAGCAGCAGCAGACGGAGCAGGAGGGGTCGTTGAGTAGCTGTTGGCACGAGGCGCAGGTTCAGTAGAAGAGCGCTCCGGCGTGATCGACTTCTCGTTCACGCGGTTGATGATCCCCACGAGAAAGCCCTGGAGGTTGTCGATGTGCGTCAGGTCGACGTTGTTGAAATTCTCCACCGCACGCAGCGCAATGTGCTCTGGGAGGTGGTTCAGTCGCGAGATGACGTTGTCGTTGATCACTTCCTTCAGTCTTCCTTCTCGGATCATCTTGTCCAGCACGGCCTTGACGCTTCCGGGGAGACGGTCGTAGAGTCCATTCGTCTCCACACGCTGCGATGGGATAGCGCTTGTGTTCACATTGCGACGCCGTGGGTCTCCAGGCTGGGCACGAGGCGACAACTCGCCTCCGCTCACTGAGCGCGGTACAAACTCGCTCTCTCCAGGTCCATGACGACGGCGCGGGTCGATAGGCTTCCCAGCAGACAGCAGTCCGCCTTCCACTCTACTACCTGAGGCCTGACGTTGTGACTCGTCAGCTTTCTCTTGAGTTGCTCGTCGCGGGTCCGTCGCTCGTGGTCGGTCGACGCTGGACTCGGAGACACTCGGCGAAGAGCTCACTGCAGAAAGTCTGTTGATCACGCGACCAAACTCGTCCGTTGTCGGTGGCTTGGGAGTCGGATCTGCGTGACTTGTACCAGCGGCAGCCACTGGCGTCGGCGCTAAATGCTGGCGAGGACTCGTCATCGAAGCACTCGAGCCACTTCTTGCACGCGAGTCAACAGGCTCTTCTCTTTGGTACGGCACTGGCACCAACGAAATCCCATGCACTGGCAACGGGGGTGCGTAGCCAAAGTCGAAGAGCCCCGGGTCCGACTTGTAGTCATCGACGAACACGCTCACGGGCTGCAAACTGGCGACATGTCGGTTCTCCTTGAGGTACTCGTGGTGGATGCGCATGAGCTGCCCGTTCTTGTCGCGCACTTCTTTCATCGGCACACGCGTGAACCGCGCGATGATCGACACCTGCGCGAACTCCGGGAGCGCCCCGACCGACGCGAATGCCGCGCGACTCACCTGGTTCATGCGGAATTCGCCTAGCGTCTGGAAGTCCTTCAGGCGGTCCCACGCGGCATCCGTGAGCCCCTTCTTGTCATCGGGTCTCTTAGTGTCAAACGACCTTGTGCTGTCGTGGCTGTCTGCGCGCGGTCGCTTCAGGTCGCGCTCGGTTGTGCTGTGCGAATGCTCGGATGCAGTTTCCGAGTCGGTTGACTTTCGTTTCGATGAAGACTGACCATTTGTGGTACGTTTTGATGGAGAATCCTGCTCGCTGCCACCACTAGCGTGGCTGTAGGATGGGCTCGATGGATCGTACTCCTCGCGCTCGTACGATGGGTTCTCTGGGTCGTACTCTTCTTGGCCGTGGTGCCTCGCAGACCGATAATCGTCATATTCGAGCCCACCTGGATTTGCTGGATCGTACTCGTCGCTCCCGTGGCGCTCATACGAAGACAAGCCTGTGTCTGCTGGGTCGTACTCGTCGTGCGCATGCATGGGTTGGGCGTCCAGATCGTACGCATTTTCGTCGTAGCTTGGGTCTGCGACATCGTACTCGTCGTGCTGGTGCTGCTCCGTTTCACTCGCCTCTTGCTCTTGTTCCTGAGCATTTGTTGGGTCTTGTTGTTCAGTAACCTCTGCGCTTTCTGCATTCGCGGAGCCTTCCTGCTGCATGTTGTGGTCCTCGGTTGAGCCCGCTTCCACTATCTCAACGAGATTATCGGTGCTGGCTTCAAGCGTACTCCCCATGCTCTCGATGCTAACCACATCATCGACAGTATCTTCATTGCCGGCAGTCTCCGCAGCCGTGGCATTCATATCACCAGACGCTTCAACATCAGCATTCGCATCCTTGGGGTCACCAGAAGCATTCGCGCCATCAGCACGATCGTCAGCATCTGCATCGTCGGCACCGTCAGTAGGGTTCTCCTCGTCATCAGTCTCAGCATCGTCAACGACTTCCACTGCATCAGTATGGTTGCCGTTGCCAGCATCTTCCACAGCAGCATCATTGGTGCCGACAGCAGCATCGGCATCCACAGCAGCCTCCGCATCATCATCACCAGCACCAGCATTGGCAGCATCACCCACTTCGTCACCGTTCTCACCATCTGCAGTTGCATCCTGCAAACCTGCACCTCTATCGTCGCCGTCTTCAAAGCCCTCTCGCTCAACGTGCCGCGCGGCCGAAGCGTCGTCCATCTCCACGTCCTGCGCTTCATGCTGCTTCGTGTCCTCAGTAGCGCCACTCACAGCCGCGCCACCAGCAAGCTCCGGTTCTGGCTGTGTGACCTGCTGCTGACTGTCGTCTTGCTGCTGAATGTCGTCTTGCTGCTGCTGCTGCTGCACATGCTCATCTGTCTCAGGCACGGGCGTGTCGTCCGCCATCTTCAGCTTCTCGGGGCTGCTGCTCGCTTCGCTCATCGCGTCTCGCTGGCTGCCTTTTGGCAGGTTTCCTGTGGATCGAAGCATCTTGGGACACGACTTGTTACGAAAGCAGCCCCTCTCCAAACGAATATCAGTTTGAGCTGCTCGTAATTACGCTTTTTACGAGCTTTTCGCCACGGCCCAAAAGCTCCTCTCTTCCAATCTGCGAGTCACGCGGTGCTGTGACGGAGCTCTCTCAATCTTGGCCAAATTGGCCAAATATGCGCACTCTTTGATTGGCTATAAACACGCTATAGTGCTTTCGATTGGTAGAATAGATGGCATATCCCTCCATCCACTCTCCGGGACTTCAACCCCCACATTATTTTCCCTGATCGTCAACGCGCGGACAGGAAGGAGGAAAGTGGTCACACGAGCTCATTGCGCCGACGACAGTAGACGAATCGCCCCGCAGAGAAGAAGAAGACGACGATGCTCGCCGCCACGAAGAAGCTCACGACCCGCCTCGCGGCCTCCAGTGCCATCGCGACGCGCACCATGGCCGGCAAGGCCGCGTTCAACTGGCGTGACCCGCTGCACCTCGAGGCGCAGCTCACGGACGAGGAGCTCATGATCAAGGTGAGCTGGGACAAGGACGATTGCACTGCGTGTGCTTGATCCACTATCACGACTTTGGGCTGATCTTGTTGCTGTTGTCGCTGTAGAAATCCGCGACCGACTACTGCCAGGGCAAGCTCCTGCCGCGCATCGTCGAGGCGAACCGCAACGCGACGTTCGACAAGGCGATCATGAAGGAAATGGGCGAAATGGGCTTCCTCGGACCTACGATTGAAGGATACGGCTGCGCTGGCGTCGGCTACGTCTCCTACGGTCTGATCGCGAACGCCGTGGAGCAGGTGGACAGCGCCTACCGCTCGGCCATGAGCGTGCAGTCGTCGCTCGTGATGCATCCGATCAACACGTTTGGCTCGGAGGAACAGAAGGAGAAGGTAAGTGCACTGTAGCTCCTATAGCAACGCCGTCTGCAGTCTTCTCACAGAGCTCATTGATTGATTCTGTATGTAGTACCTCCCGCGATTGGCTACCGGTGAGCTCATCGGTTGCTTCGGACTGACGGAACCAAACCACGGCTCTGACCCCGGCTCGTACGTGGACTGTTTATTCATGAGATATGTGCCATTTACCTGAATAGCAGAACTAAGTGAGATGCTTGGCGGCCTCTGCCTTCTACAGGATGGAGACTCGCGCCAAGCTCCAAGGCGGCAAGTACATTCTGAACGGCTCGAAGAACTGGATCACGAACGCTCCCATCGCCGACGTGTTCCTGATCTGGGCCAAGGACGACGAGGGCGACATCAGAGGATTCCTCCTCGAAAAGGTGTGTGATCTTGCCTTTATCGAGTGCAGGATAGCTGAATGCTGACGCTTCCTCATCTTGTTTCTCTAGGATTTCCCTGGTCTCAGCACCCAGTACATCCACGGCAAGGCCACCTTGATGGCCTCCGCCACGGGCATGGTACGAATCTTTGCGTGCATGTCGGCTGAGTTCTGCATGAAAAGCCTACCGGTAGACTGACCATCATGTCTTTGCATGCGGTGTATAGATCTTCATGGAGGACGTTGAGGTGCCAAAGGAGAACATGTTGCCAAAGGTCAAGGGACTCAAGGGTCCGTTCACGTGCCTCAACAGCGCGCGTTTCGGCATTTCGTGGGGTGCCCTCGGTGCTGCCTGTAAGTCAAGCGTCTTACTCACGTTGATACTCTCTCAACTTCCCATCTGGCAAACTGACTGTGCTTGCGACGTTACCAGACTCGTGCTTTGACGTCGCGCGTCAGTACACGCTGGACCGCAACCAGTTCGGAGCTCCTCTTGCTGCGTACGTACCGTATTGAACTGTGTGGATTCAGGAACAACGGCAAGGTTTCTAACCTCTACGGAGATATGGCCCACCCATGTATATCAATTCAGGAACCAACTGATCCAGAAGAAGCTCGCGGACATGAGCACGGAGATCGCGATCGGTCTCCAGGCGTGCCTGCAGGTCGGCCGTCTGCTTGACGAGGGCAAGGCGCCGGTGGAGCTCATCTCTATGGTGAAGCGCAACTCGTGCGGCAAGGCGATCGAGATCGCTCGTAACGCGCGCGACATGCTCGGCGGCAACGGCCTCTCGGACGAGTACCACGTCATCCGCCACGCCGTGAACCTCGAAGCCGTGAACACGTACGAGGGCACGCACGACATCCACGCGCTCATCCTGGGTCGCGCGATCACGGACATCCCAGCGTTTGTGCCTCGCTCGGCCCCATTTTAAGTGCGCAGTACGGAGATTCAGGCAACATATACACACAAGCAACGCGCAAAAAGATACAGCAGCACGAAGAGTCGCCATGACAGGTTTCCGTGTGTCTTGTAACGAGTAACTGATGGAGCTTCCTTCCCCTTTACAAGATACGTGTGTTTTCATTGGCAAAAATCGAGGACCTGACTTGTTTGAATCTGATTGGTAAGTAAATACCCACTCGTTCGCGCAACATCCGCCTCATTTCGCTTGTTCCCGACCAACTCGCTCGCGCAACATTCCCGGTCGCGTGCGGATCCCGATTCAACAACAACACCTCACCAAAAACAAAAGAGAGGGGCTCGGCGCGAAAGAGCGACAACGTGAGTGTTCCCATGCGCGCATGCGATGGTTGATCTTCTCTCTCTGTGGACGGACGGAGGGCGGGGGCCACGACGGACGGACAGGTGAAACTCCGTACTAACCCAAAGCTAACGTCTGCTTCGTGTGTATCTCCCTTTGGGTGCATGTCGCTCGTACAGGGTCGACCAAGCGGAAGCGAAGACGCCAGCCACGTGGCAACGCTCAAGCTCGCAGATTCATCAGACGTAAGACCAGCGAAGAACAGCACGCCTTCCGGTAGTCCACGCAAGACAAGATGAGCCAGAAGCTGCGCGACCTGATCCGTAGCGTGCGGTCGTGCAAGACCGCGGCGGAGGAGCGCGCCGTGATCGCGAAGGAGAGCGCGCTGATCCGCACGGCCTTCAAGGAGCACGACAAGCAGCACCGCTACCGCAACGTGGCCAAGCTGCTCTTCATCCACATGCTCGGCTACCCGTCGCACTTTGGCCAGATGGAGTGCGTCAAGCTCATCGCGAGCCCGCTCTTCGGCGAGAAGCGCATGGGCTACTTGGTAAGCTTCACTTGGCTAGTATCTGAAAGGAGTATCGTGGAGGATGCGTATTCAACTGCTGACTTCTACGCGTGTGTACATGTGGTGTTTGCATACAGGGACTCATCCTGCTGCTGACGGACCAAGAGGACGTGCTGACGCTCGTGACCAACTCCATGAAGATGTACGTTTATTTGTCTAATTGATTCACTGTGGGCTCTGTGGTTCTTGATCTGACCCCCTTCCTTATCTACTACATTACCAGTGACCTCACGAACCAGAACCACTTCATCGTTGCGCTGTCGCTGAACGCGGTCGGGAACATCGCCTCGGTAAGTGCTCTTTGTCAGTTAGTCGCTTCGCGAGGAAGCCCATCGAATGGTCTGCTAAGACTTTCTGTGACATCTCTGTGTTTGTATACTATGCGCAGCCTGACATGGCGCGCGATCTCGTGATGGACATCGATCGCCACCTGCGCGGCGAGAACGAGTACCTGCGCAAGAAGGCGGCGCTGGCATCGATCCGCGTGTTCCGCAAGGTTCCGGAGCTCGTCGAGGACTTCACCGAGTCGATCCTCGGCCTCCTGCGCAGCAAGAACCACGGCGTGCTGCTCTGCGGCGTGCAGCTTATCACGGAGGTGCTGCTCGTGGACGAGGACAACCTCAAGTACTTCAAGGACCTCGTGCCGGCGCTCGTGCGCGAGCTGCGCAACCTGCTGTCCATGGGCTACTCGTCCGAGTACGACGTGAGCGGCATCGCGGACCCGTTCCTGCAGGTCGCGATCCTGGGTCTGCTGCGTCTTCTGGGCAAGAACAACGACGACGCGAGCGAGGCCATGAACGACGTGCTCGCGCAGGTCGCGACGAACACGGAGACCGCCAAGACCGCGGGCAATGCGATCCTGTACGAGTGCGTGAACACGATCATGGCGATCGAGAGCGACAGCGGCCTGAAGGTGCTCGCGATCAACATCCTCGGCCGCTTCTTGCTGAACCGCGACAACAATATCCGCTACGTGGCGCTCAACACGCTCTCGAAGGTCGTCGCGACCGACGCCGCGGCCGTGCAGCGCCACACGAACACGATCGTCGACTGCCTCAAGGACCCGGACACGTCGATCCGCCAGCGCGCGCTCGAGCTCATCTACGCGCTCGTGAACGAGTCCAACATCCAGTCGGTACGTCTCGGTTCGGGCTTGCTGATTTGACATTGCTATACCTGCTGTCACCTATAGTTTCTAACTGCCTCTTACTTGACCTGCTTGTTTATCTGCAGCTTGCTCGTGAGATGCTAAACTACCTCGTGGTGGCCCCAGCGGACCAGAAGCCCACGCTCTGCTCTCGCATTGCCGGTACGCTCTTACTGAATAACGGAGCCCGACAGTGTTGTACGTGTGGTCTGACCTGTTTTTTGGCGTGTATTGTTGATGTTGTTCTGTAGACGCGGTGGACCGCTATGCGCCGTCGAACAGATGGCACATCGACACGCTCATCACGATGCTCTCGATCGCCGGCGCGAGCCTCCCGGACGAGAGAATATCGAGTTCACTGATTCTGCTGATCCAGCGCAACCCAGAGCTGCACGCGTACGTGGTGCACAAGCTCTTCTGGGCGCTGCACGACGACGTCTCGCAGCTCTCGCTCGTGCACGTGGGCATCTGGTGCGTGGGCGAGTACGGCAAGGCGCTGCTGCTGGAGCCGCCGACGTCTGAGGACACGCTGAGCGACAAGGCGCGCGTGGACGAGAGCGCGGTCGTGGAGCTCTTCAAGAAGGTGCTGCGCCACCACCACTCGACCGACACCACCAAGTCGTACGCTTTGAACGCGATGATGAAGCTCACGACGCGCTTCCAGAACCCGGCGGAGGTGCAGAAGCTGACGCAGCTCATCGCGTCGTTCAACTCGTCGGTCGTGCTCGACCTGCAACAACGCGCGACAGAGTACACGACGCTCGGCAAGCCGCAGTGGGCGTCGCTGCGTCCGGACATCCTCGCGAGCATGCCGGCGATCGACGTGACGAAGCTGCGCAACCGCCAGAACCGCGTGGACTCGGTGCCGGGCATGAGTGGCAGCAGCAACATGATGGACATGCTTAGCGACGATTCATATGGAAGCGACGCGCCAAAGAAGCAACAAGCAGCACCTGCCGCAGTGACCGCGACGCCAAACCTGCTCGACCTGGACGACATCTTTGGCGGCGGCTCGAGCTCTGGCTCAGCGAGCTCGGCCCCAGCTGCGCCAGTAGAGACGCCAGCCCCCGCTGCCGCGGTGGACCTCCTCGCGGACTTGTTCTCCACTGGCCCAACGTCAGCCCCACCAGCCGCGCCATTCGGGCTCCCAGTTGCCACCGCTGCTGCTCCTGCTTCGAACAGTGCGGACGATCTCCTGGGCCTGATGGACTTTGGCGCGCCAAAGCCCGCGCCACCACAGAACCCGAAGATCCGCGCGTACGAGAAGAACGGCCTCTCGGTGGACCTCGAAATCTCCAAGCCGAACAAGGACGACCCTTCCGTGACGTTCATCGCGGCCACCGTACGCAACGCGACGGCGATCCCGCTCACGAACTTCCTCTTCCTGGCGGCCTTCCCAAAGTACATCAAGCTCAAGATGGAGCCCGCGAGCGCCGACGTCGTGCCGCCGAACAACGCCGGTGCCGTGACGCAGCTCGTCAAGATCCAGAACGCCATGCACGGAGAGGTACGCTCGGCGAGTGCTTGTATCTCCTGGGTGACGAGCTGTTCGTTGGTGATGTCTAACGTGTTGCTATTGTCTTGTGCGTGCTTTGTAGAAACCTGTTTTGATGCGCATCAAGCTCGACTTCATGGTGAACGGGAGCAAAGTGGAAGACATGGCGGCCGTGAGTTCGTTCCCGGCCAACATTTAGAGCCGCCCTTTAGTCATTCACACACGGTAGAAGAGAGCTTCGACTTGGTGCTTGCTCTTTAGGTGACCTGGAGAGACGTGAGGAGGGAGAAACTATTGAGAGACAGAGAGAGCCGCGAGTGTCCACAGAGAGGGAAGAGGTCAAATAAGTTGCGTTTCAGTTTTCTGTTGTCTTGCGCTGGCGTCTCGAATTTGCCCTCGTCGTGTCTTGCTGCTGGCGACGCCACTGCGTTTGACTGACTGACTGACTGACTCACGCAGCCACCTTCAGCGTGCTCTTGCGGAAGAGCCAGTAGGCCTTGCGCACGCGGTCTGTCTCGTTCATGAGCTTATCGATGAGCTACACACATCAAGTCACACACACACACA
Source organism: Globisporangium polare (assembly GCA_023333845.1). Classification (NCBI taxonomy): domain Eukaryota; phylum Oomycota; class Peronosporomycetes; order Pythiales; family Pythiaceae; genus Globisporangium; species Globisporangium polare. The sequence continues at coordinate 9,426 of JAASFQ010000146.1, read as the reverse complement.
ATGGAAGTTGGCTATTGCACATGACACTCGCACCTCACCCACACACAAAAAACGAACCTGATGCGCAGCATTGACCGCGTCCTCGGTCTGCTCCTTGGCGTAGAGGTCCACGAGCAGCGCCGCGACGAAGATGCAGTCCGGGAACTCGTCCAGCAGCACGAGCAGCTTCTCCTTGAGGAAGCCGGCAAAGTGCTCTTCGTGGCCGCGCACGAGGCCGCGGATGTAGTTCCACGGCGACTCGTTGTGCACCGCCGTGTCGATCTTCACGAGCGCGTACTCAATCTCTCTCTGGCGAGCTTCGAGGGTCAGGCTACTCGTGTGTTTGAGCACGAACCAGCGCTGGTTCCACGCCGAGTTGTTGCGCACGTCCTCCTGGAGCATCTTGTCGATGAACTCGAGCTCGCCGTCCCAAAGGCTGAACGTGCGGATCGCCCACTGCCGGTGCGCCCACGCGTGGTAGTTCTTCGAGTCGCCGGCGATCGCCTTGGCCGAGAACGCCTTCTCCGCGCTCCCGTCCTGCAGCATCGTGCAGATCTCTCGCCGGTGGTGCCAGATCTGGTAGTTCTTCGGGTGCGCGATCGCCTGGCGCTCCGTGTACGCGAGTTCGTCGTAGAGGTTCGCGCCGAGCGCCTCGAGCACCTTGCGCCGGAACGCCCACGCCGTGTAGTTCGCCGGGTTCTCCTCGATCACGTCCAGCGTGAGCTCGAGCGTGCGCTCGCTGAACTCGTTGAGCTTGAGCACGCCGCGGAAGACGTCCATCACATCCGTGACTGCCACACACAAAACAAGGATCATCGTGAAAAAGGCGATTCGATACAAGCGCTCTTGGCACGGAGCTACACACAGGTGCACATGTGCACGACGTACAAGACTCGGAGTACGCGATGCGCACGACCGGGTTCGGCCCGTCGTCCTGCGGGATCTTGGGCACGTCCGCCCACATCTGCTGGTCGCGGTACAGCATCTTGTTGAATGGAGCCTTCAAATTCAAAGATGATCGAAGTGGTGAGCACTTTGTCTCGACGAGTGCAAGCGCCGTTGGCGCAACCTTCGCGCAACACCCCAGCGATTGAAGCACCTCAAGCGCTGAAAATGCTCCCCCCGTCTGAATGGGACTGCGGATTGCGAATGCAAATGGAGCGAACCCGCCGACTGCGACAGCTCATGTGAACACCGGGGGATCCATGGATCATAGCGGACAGCATCGACAGAACGCTGATGTCAAGCGCGTCTTAGGCGTATCGGTTTCGTCTTCGTCTTATACGCGCTTCTACTACAGCACAACATCAAAGGAAGTGGTCTCTACTGGGCCTTCTTGTCCACGACCTCCTGCACGTCGATGGCGTTCTTCTGCGCGACGTCCTGCGAGCTGAGCATGAAGCGATCCGAGGCCCAGCAGACGACGAAGTAGAGCGTGCCGAACGCGAACTGGTCTGGCAGCAGGTCGCCGATCTTCGGGTCCTGCTCCGTGGCGCGCGCGTAGTACGACGACCCCCACCAGAAGCTCTGCAGCAGCGCGAGGACGAACGAGAGCTTGAACGCGAGCACCGGGTAGAAGAAGCGGCGCAGGAAGACCACGGTCGAGAGCGCGAGCACGATGGAGATCGCCTCGAAGCCCGCGATGAAGCCCAGCCCGCCCTCGACCATCTGCATGCGCTGCAGCATCACGTAGCTCATGAGCACGACGAGCCCCGCCAGTTTGCTCAGGAACGACTTCCAGAGGTCGTTGAAGTACACGGTCTTGGCGAAGTGGCGCAGCACCTCCTGCTGCAGCACCTCGGGCTGCGCGGCCACGGCGGCGGCGGTCGTCGTCGCCTTTTTGCTCGCGATCTTGCTGCGCTTCTGGGCCATTCTTGTGCTTTGGGCTTGGCTGCGGTCTGGCAGTTTGAGGGGGAAAGAAGGCAGTCAACGTCACTTTAGCCTTCCGCTTAGGTGCGACACTTCTTACTGGATGAAAGCATGTGAGATGAAGAACGAAGGCTTGTGGTTGGTAGAAATGATCTGATTGAAGGTTCGCATCGCTCCACAAAGCGCTCATGAAGTGCAACCAAAAGAGTCTGCACCCCGCCCGGCCGCACAACGAGAGGCCCTTCCTCCGATCACGACGGTCAAGGAGTCGTGATAGATTGCCGATCAGCAGCGGCGTAACGCAGCGCAGATGCCGGCTCGCCACAACGACACTTGCACTCTTTTAACCCAAGCGCTCGTCCAGTCACACCAAGTAGCAGCATGCAAGCAGGCACACGCACACACTACTGAACACTGCACGTCCGTCCACGCCGGGGTGGTCGCGCGCACGGGCCGCATCCACTGTCCAGTCCAATAGTGAGCGAAATGCTTGCTTTCATTGAGACCACCGAGTTGCAAAGCGGCTTCGTCCGCTGCAGACCGAGCTCTTCGTAGTGAGATGATTGGGCGGAGCGGCTCATGACACCGCGGGCCTCACGCGTTGTATCCGATAGTGTGCGTTGGCGAGGATCACCGCGGATTTGGGAGCTTTTTGAAAGGTCCCTGCATCCGTACGCTGATCAGCAAACTGCTCCTGGATCCACTCATACTTCAGTGCAGGGAGGCATTGCATGCAGTGTCAGCGCCAGCGCCAGAGCTCTTCCTTTTCTCCCCCGATCACAGGCTCGCGAAATGCAAAGAGAAGCGATGCGCTCATCACCAGCATCGCGAGTGGATTTTTCGAAACGTCAACACTGAATGGAGAGCCAGTCGAGTCGTCGTCCATCGAATCGACTAAGCGAGCAACCCATTCAACTGATGAGAACGAAGCCGGCTGTCGATTGCTCGCTTGCATCCGAGCAAAGCGGCCAGCACGATACTTTTTGCAAGTCGCCCGCGCATGGGTCTGCTGTCGGACACAGAGAATCAAGTCGTTCAGATGGAGATCAAAACATCCAGCGAATCGCCTTGTGGCCCCTGTTGCACCCACAACAGCTCCCCCATTCGGATGTATCAGGGATCAGGTGGCGCCTCGGCATGTACCTGGAATCGAAAAACAAAGCAACCGTCCGTCAGGTCGATCCTCGACTCCCGGGCTTGGAAAGCCACTATACACAAGGGCGCTTGCATTCCCAGCAACATGGGAATGCTCTAGAAATCGACACTGCCCCGCTCGATTTAGCGCTCGAACCACTAGCACGACGCGGCGACCGGCCCCCAATAAACTCCATTGGCAAGGGTCCCGCATGGAACATTGACTTGCATTATGCGGCGTTGTCGGCCGAGTGTGTGTGTGACTCGCTCGCCCGTGTGATGATTGGGCGAGCAGCCCATGACGCTGTGGGCCTCACATCTCAATCGACGACACGGTATTGTATGCATACGATCACGAAGGATGCGGAGCTCTTTGAAAAGACTCCTCTGTTTGCTGCTGATCGACTGACTGACTGCCGGCCCTGAACTCTGTCAGTCCGCACGGATGAAATGGGCTTCTCCTTTCAGGAGGCGACCACGAGGCCGGCATTTGCTTCGAGAGCTCTCTCTTCAACACCACGCTCTTGGAGCACCACGCAGCGAGATGAGCACGAGTGAGGTACTCGCCAAGACGGAGTGGATTTTTCTACCTTCGCGGCTTTCGAAACATCCCCAGCGATATGTCGTCAGCAACGAGATGTGTCCTTCAAGTCGATTAATCGGCGGTAGATGTCTGAAGTTGCACCTCGTGTGGAGAGAAACCGACCCATCCATCCAACGTCCAACGAGTCCCTCCTATTGTCTCTCTCTCTCGGAGCGAGGGCCAGGTCGGGTCGCCTCTCGCGGTGGTAAGCAGCACGAGGAGGAGAATCCAATCAGAGAAAAGTGTGTCTGCCGGCCACAGAAACAGAAAACTGCAGGTTTCAGCTCAGATGGCCTCGCACAAGCGCCCAGCAAACGCGCGCCGTGCATGTGCCATGAACCCACGAGGGAGAGCCGGCCAAGTTCTTGTGTCGCCAGGACCACGTCCAGGCCAAGATTCAGTCCGCCTGCCGGGCTTTCCACAACGACGTGCATGATGCAAACGACGAACGAGCACAAGACCAAACGCCTGTGGACCAGCTGGCTTGAAGCAGCTCTGCGATGCTGCTGCCGTGAACCCCAGCGGCGAATCTTTCCAGCGCTACCAGTTCAGCTCAGCCAGGTGATTGATTGAAAAGATTAAAGACGCTCATCGCCCGCGAGATTCGGGACCATACAAACTCGCGGTGCACCCGCCAAAGGAGCAAAGCGAGCGAGCGAGCGAGCGAGAGCAGGAATCGACTAATCCTGCCAGATGGTGCGGAGTGTGTGGCTTTTTTCTGGCTCCAGCGCGCTCCCATCTCCGTCGACATGGATTCGACGCGCGCGCGCGGATTGGCTATTTTTAGAGTCGTCCGCGATGTGATTGGTAGATATTTCGGAGAGTTTGTGGCGCACAAAGAAAAGGCGTCTTGGCGAGGGATCGGACCTGCGAGAGATGGTACTGCGACATTTCGAAAAATCCACTCGCGTGGTGGCTGCTGTTTAGGGTGGGAGGAGTCACTGCGTTATCGAATATTCGCCGCTAATGTTGTATTGTTGGCTGATCGTGGCTTGCCATCAGGGAAAGGGGAATCAGACGGAGAGAGGGATGACGCCGGTTGTGGGTCTCCCGATGTGCTCGCTCGCGAGGCGCGCTGATGGGTGCGACGCCCTCGACTAACCGGCACGTCGCCCCGCCCAAGTCGGCATCGCCGGTTTGCTGCGCGTCGCGTCGATCCCGGGCATACATTCTCCGAGTCAAAACGCTCCGACCGCCGTGCTGGCCCTTCTCTGCCCCGCCATCCGTCGGCCTCCTCCCTTCTCCCCACACAAAGCCAGCCAGCCAGCAGCTCGCTCGTCCTCGGCCTCGTCCTCGCCGCTTAGTCGAAACCGCGCCTCCTGTTTCCTCATTCCGCAATCTCCTCGCTCCGCCGCAAGCAAGCAAGCACGCAACCCACGCACACGCACACGCACACGCACACACGCACGCACGCACACACTCCCGACTCCCAGGGCCGCATTTACCTTCGGACCTGTGTGGGGGAAATCCGCTTTGAGAAGGGAGCTACAACACGCTACTACGATGGCCAACTTCAAGCTGCTCACGGGCGACCTCATCCGCCTCGTGGAGACGCCGCACGAGAAGGCCCATGAGCAAGTGACGGCGCTCGGCGGCCTCGAGGGCGTCGCCGCGGCGCTCGACGTGAACCTGCGCCAGGGGCTCGACAACGACAACAAGAGCGACCTGCTGGCGCGCGAGGAGGCCTTCGGCCGCAACTACGTGGCGCCGCCCAAGTCCAAGTCCTTCCTCGCGCTCATGTGGGACGCCTTCCAGGACATCACGATCATTGTGCTGACGATCGCCGGTATCTTCTCGATCATCCTCGCGGTCACGGTGGGTGACCACCCAGACACGGGCTGGATCGAAGGCGCGTGCATCATCTTCGCCGTGCTCGTCGTGACGGTCGTGACGGCCGTGAACGACTACCAGAAGGAGCGCCAGTTCCAGAGTTTGAACGCGATCAAGGAGGACGAGAAGATCAAGGTGATCCGCAACGGCGTGCCGTGCGAGGTCGGCAAGTTCTCGCTCGTGGTCGGCGACATTGTGCGCGTGGACCTGGGCGACATCATCCCGGCCGATGGCATCGTCTTTGACGAGAAGGAGCTCAGGCTGGACGAGAGCGCCATGACGGGCGAGTCGGATCTGCTCACGAAGAACGCCGAGCGTCCGTTCCTGCTGTCGGGTACGAAGGTCATGGAGGGTCTCGGCAAGATGCTGGTCGTGTGCGTCGGTGAACACTCACAGGCCGGTATCATCAAGGCGCTGATCAACGGCAAGAAGAAGAAGAAGGCCGTGGAGGCCGCTGCTGTGGATGGTGTCCCTCCGACCATGGACGAGAACTACGTTGAGATGGAGACGCCAAAGCAGAGCTCGAACAAGATCGAGAACGACGAGGACGAGGACGAGGATGACGACGAGTCGCAGTCCCCACTGGAGGGCAAGCTGTACAACCTGACGATCCTCATCGGCAAGCTCGGCACGCTCGTCGCGATCCTGGTGTTTGTGATCATGAGCATCAGTTTCTCGATCTCGACGTTCACGGGCACTAACAAGGAAGCCTGGAAGAGCGGCTTCGTCTCGGACTACCTGGGTTTCTTCATCATCGCTATCACGGTGCTTGTCGTGGCGATTCCCGAGGGTTTGCCGCTTGCTGTTACCATTGCGCTCGCGTACTCGGTCAAGAAGATGCTCGTGGACAACAACTTGGTCCGTCACTTGGACGCCTGTGAGACCATGGGCAGCGCCACGACGATCTGCTCGGACAAGACCGGCACGCTCACGACGAACCGCATGACTGTGATGGAGATCTGGATCGGCGACAAGGAGTTCAAGTCTGCGGAGGAGACGCTCGGTTTGATGTCGGACGCCACGAAGGAAGTGCTGTGCGACGGCATCGCTGTCAACTCGACTGCTGAGATCCTGCCACCGAAGGTGCCGGGCGGCCAGCCCGAACACACGGGTAACAAGACGGAGTGCGCGCTTTTGCAGTTCATCCGCGACGGCGGCGTCGAGTACCCAGCGATCCGCGAGCACACGGAGGTGGGCCACATGCTGACGTTCAGCAGTGCGAAGAAGCGCATGTCTGTGGTCGTGAAGCTCACGGCCACCACGTCGCGCATTTACACCAAGGGTGCGACCGAGGTTGTTCTTGGTCTGTGCCACGACGTGCAGCACTTGGACGGCAGCAAGAGCGCGCTGAACGACGCGCGCAAGGCGCAGATCGGCAGCAGTGTGATCGAGAAGTACGCGTCGCAGGGCTACCGCACGCTCTGCCTTTCGTACCGCGACATTGACGCGCCCGCGGAGGAGATCAACAAGTGGGCCGATGAGGACATTGAGAGGAACTTGACGTGTGTCGCGATCGTCGGCATTGAGGACCCGGTGCGCCCTGAGGTGCCGGACGCGATCAAGCACTGCAACACGGCGGGCATCACGGTGCGCATGGTCACGGGCGACAACATCACGACGGCACGCTCGATCGCCGGCAAGTGCGGCATCATCAAGCCGAACGACGGCTCGTTGGTCATGGAAGGCTCGGAGTTCCGTTCGCGCGTGCTGGACGCCAGCGGCAACATCATCCAGGCGGAGTTTGACAAGATCTGGCCGATGCTGCGCGTGCTCGCGCGCTCGTCACCAACGGACAAGTACACTCTCGTGACGGGGCTCATGCAGACGACGCTGTCCCCGCACGGCCCACAGATCGTCGCGGTCACGGGCGATGGCACCAACGACGCGCCTGCCTTGAAGAAGGCGAACGTTGGCTTCGCCATGGGCATCAGCGGCACGTCGGTGGCCAAGGACGCGTCCGACATCATCCTCATGGACGACAACTTCAACTCGATCGTGAACGCGATCAAGTGGGGCCGCAACGTGTACGACTCGATCTCCAAGTTCCTGCAGTTCCAGCTGACGGTCAACATCGTGGCCGTGACGCTCGCGTTCGTGGGCGCCGTGGCCATCGAGCAGTCGCCACTCTCGGCCGTGCAGCTGCTGTGGGTGAACCTGATCATGGACTCGTTCGCGTCGCTGGCGCTGGCGACCGAGGAGCCCACGCAGGCGCTGCTCGAGCGCAAGCCGTACCCGAAGACGCAGCCGTTGATCTCGAAGAAGATGACGAAGCACATCATCGGCCAGTCGATCTTCCAGTTGACCGTGCTGCTCGTGCTCACGTTCTACGGCCACCACATCTTCAACGTGCCGGACGGCATCGCCAAGCACCTGAAGGATGAGGACAAGGACAAGCCGACGAAGCACATGACGCTCGTGTTCAACACGTTTGTGTGGATGCAGCTCTTCAACGAGCTGAACGCGCGCAAGATTCACGACGAGATCAACATCTTCAAGGGCATCACGCGCAACCGCGTGTTCCTCTACGTGTGCGTGCTGCAGGTGGTCATGCAGGTCGTGATCGTGCAGCTCACGGGCGACTGGTTCAAGTGCAAGCCGCTGGACGTGAGCGAGTGGTTCATCTGCATCGGCATCGGCGCCATCTCGCTGCCGCTGGGCCTGCTGCTGCGCTCGATCTCGGTCAAGAACGCGCCGTCGTGGATGGCCATGTGCTCGGAGGTGGACGAGGTCGAGATCCGCGAGGTCAAGTCGCAGCGCGGCCAGGAGCTCTGGGTGCGCGGCTTCGCGCGTCTGCGCGCGCAGATCCGCGTGATCAAGGCCTTCAAGAAGGGCCTCGAGGCGCGCGCGCTGCTGCGCAACGACTAGGAAGAAGGAGCGAACGGACAGCTTTTTCAAATGCGTATGGGCTCGAGGGAGGCATTAGGACTTTAGGCTTCCAAGGGGAACACGCACGCACACATCAACTCTTGTTATTTTTTTTCATTTGCTTCATACAGACTCCACCACCCAACAATACTCTACCTCCACTGACTTACTTCTCCATGTCCATGCCGTGCGGCAGAGTTCGTTGGCATGTGCTGGCGGTGGGGTTGTTGGTTGACGCTCACAATACAAAGTAAATCTCGATTGCTCAATACTCATATATGAATATGATCTGCTCCTTCCCTCTCTTCTTCATGGGCGGCTCGGAAAACAGTCCACGTTTTCCAGAAGCGTCTGAATGTGGCATCGAAGCCGACGTATCGAACATCTTCGCTTCCCCCCTCGTCCCGATAGTGCACTTTGAGGTTTTCAAAGTTGGACTCGATGCCGTGACGACTCCAGTTAAGAGATCCATTGATCCGGATGTTTCGATCAACCAAACAGAACTGACACACAGCAAGATCCACAGCAGTTGGAGGCGAGAGATTGACGAAACGAGTGGCGTTGAGGTTCATCCACGTACTTTGTTGTGGTCCATCCAGTTGTGCTTTGGTGGACTGACCGTGACTGTAAATCCCTGCAGTTGACAGACGATGCGCGCACGAGCCAGAGCTCTCCGGACGGTTCGCACACAGACAGTCTTCTTCAACCGTTCTGCGATCATCGTCGCTAATCGCTCACGGGTCATACGACCGGACTCGGTCACGTCCCAGCACTCGCACCAGCTCCTGATTTGTCTGCACTCGTCGTCCGAAAGCGCAAACTGTGCGCCTGGATGTACCCGCTCGACCCAGGCGTCGAGCGGGCGGAGGTTGTCGAAACCCGTGCCTCGGGGGACACCGATCCTCCTTGCGATCGCCTCGTACGTGAAGCCCTGTGCTAGCAACGACTTGGCGCGAGCGATCTCACTGTCGAGCATTGGGTCGTGTGGCGCTTTGGAGGGCGTTGAAGAGTTGAAGGGTGGCGGTGTGGCGTCGAAGTTGTGATGGCTGGTGAATTGGAGAATGAGCATGGCATGGAGAGGGCGAGAGCGCTTCACTGCACACACACACACACCGCACATGGCACAAAGGCACAAAGGAGGGAGAGATCTTCACATTCCATTCTTT
>JAASFQ010000145.1:0-41100 GCA_023333845.1 Globisporangium polare | reverse complement strand
GTTCGCCGCGGGCAGCGACTTGTTCTCGACCAACCAGTCCGAGCGCTTCCTCGTTGGCGCCGAGTCGGTGAGCGAGCGGGTTTCGGCACACAACCCGCTGGCCGAGAGCCTCATCTCGTCATGAGGGACGACCAGTGAGAGCTGTGTGAGTTGCGTAGTGAGATGTGTGGTGTGCTGTAGATGGTAAAACGTGCAGCCTTGGCCGCAAAGTAGGTGCATTTAATGCAGCGAGTGCTTCTCTGGAGCCAACCTGTGGCTTCGAAGACAACCGGTGCGAGTGGCGCTGTAAGAAGCCCAGTGCAGTCGACACTATTACAGTACCTGGCTGATAGAGTGGAGTGCGGGCGCTATGCGCGCGTCTCCACTTATTACCGAGTTGGCCGTTGTGAGCTTTCTGCTAGTGTACCTTCCCCGTAACCAGTACAGTCCACAAGTGTAGCCATGCTATGCGAGCCCCCCATTACATTGTACCCATTCTCAGATGGCGGGTGAGTTCGAGGCCATGTTCTGCAGCGGTACTGTATCGGTCCGAAGTTCAGACACCGCCACGACCATCCAGCAGCCGGCGAACTCTGCCGGAGCCCTGTTGCCAAAACGTTCGACGCACGCGTCAGCCGCGACCCGCATGTGCCGGATGTGTACAAGAGGCATTGTACGGTGCTGCTTGGCTCGAGTTGTGAGCTGCGACTGTGACGACTGGTGCTGGCGTCTTGCTTCGGAGAATAGGGAGCTCTACACGAACAGGTTACTGTACGACCGTAGCTCCATTAGGTACGAGGAGTCAAGTGACAGTCGTCCGTGGGCTGCCGCCCGACCAGGTTGGTGAGCAACTTGCGAGTGTGTGCCAGGTGCAACTGAGCCCGTGGAGCCAGCTCGAAGTGCTGGTGCTGGATCTGGACGTTGTCAAGGGAAAGTGTACAACACTACCGTCATGGAATGACTTATTATCGCGCTGACGGATGCGTATATATATGGCAGGTAGAACATTCGAAGAACACCTCCAGCTCGCAAAGCGAGCAATATTACGCCAACACAGATTTTACCAAACGCATATCGCAGCGGAAAGCACCGTTTCGCCACGATTTTCGGCACGGCGGATGCCCCTCGCCCCGCCACCTTCCCGCTCGCCTGTTTGCTCAGACTGACGACCGCGCAGCCACCGGCCCACCCATCCATCCATTCCCTCGCTCACTTTGTGTCTCTCGCCCTCACGCGCAGCAGCAACACGTAAAGGAGCATGGGCCGCGCCAAGTGGACGTCGCCGTTCCCGGAGCTGCAGCTCTCGCGCGAGGACGCCGAGCGCATCGAGCAGCTCGCGCTCATGATCGTGCACAAGAACCTGGCGCAGTACGAGGAGTACCTGGGTCCCGGCAGGGGGCAGGTGGACGAGCGCAAGTGGAAGTTCATGCGCCAGCGCGAGAACGTGCGCGTGTTCGCCGAGCACCGGCGCCGCAAGCCGAAGACGAAGACGAGCAGGAGGCATCACAGAGAGCAGCACCACTGGGGACCACTAGCTAGAGGCGCTCCGCCAGACAGTACGAGTTCCCAGTACCAACAGCAGCAACAGACAGACAGCAGCCTGCCAAGCCCGACGCCCAGCGAGAGCGGCAGCGGCTTCGCGAGCACGCCGGCGTCGGCCGAACTGCCCGTGGTGCACGTCGTGGGCTCGGTCGAAGGTGCTTTGGACGACATCGTGTACGGCATCCTGAACCCGTCGCTGGACACCATGCGCGTCAAGACAGCATACATCCACGTGAACCTCGCGGACATCGCGGTGCTCGAGACGCTCGCGAGCCCGACGCTCGAGAGCCCGTTCCAGAGCCTCACGATCAAGTGGGTCGTCAACTCGCAGAAGTTGCTGCTGCGGCCCGCAGTGAACAACCGCGACTTCATCTACATCGAAGCCACGGGCGTCACGCACACGTCCAATGGCGAGCGCGTGGGGTACCACCTGCTGCACTCGGTGCATTTCCCACAGACCCATGAGCTTGAGGGCCTCGTGCGCGGGAACATGTCTGCGTGCGGACTCTACCGCCAGAAACCCGAGAACCCGAACGAGGTGGACGTGTTCTTCAAGGGCATCCTGGACCCCGGCGGCCTGGCCATGCGCTCGCTCGTGGTCATCGCGGCCGTCGACGTCTTCATCGCGATCTGGAAGTACGTCGAGTGCTCGCGACTCAAGAAGCTCACGTGGCTTATGCGCACGCGCAGCCGCTCGGTCTCAGGCACAGGAGGCGAGAGCGGCTATAACCTCAGCGTTGACGGCAGCAGTACTAACGCGACTGATAGTACCTTCACGCCTCGGAGCCTCAAGGGCCAGCCTCAGCAGCAGTGCGTCGCGTGCAACCGGTCACCGTCCGTTAGCCTGCTAACCGGCCTGAGGCGGCGGCGCTGCAGTCTCTGCTACAAGTATGTCTGCTCAAGTTGCAAGGTGCGCAAGACGCTCTGCCACCTCACGTCGGCTGAGGCCAAGCTGCTAGAGCGCGAGTTCGCGTTCTGCCCGGCGTGCTACGAGCAGGCGACCCGCGCGAACGCGTTCGAGATCGCGCAGCAGGAGTTCGCGGCAATGGGCGCGTACACTTTCGGCTCCGAGCTCTTCACGAGCACCAACTCGGAGGGCTCCTCGCGGTTCAGCAGGTTCAGCGTCGACTCGCTCGCCGAGAGTCTCTTTTCCTGAGCGGCATCCATGTGAGATTAGGGTGCTCCGTGTAGTTTTAGGATACTGGTTTGCTGCGGTGTGCTATTTTGGGATGTTGTTTTTGTTGGGAAAAAGCGTGCGTGCACAAAGCCGAGCTTGAGCAACACGACACGCGTGCACCGTGTTCACGCACTCTCTCCTGCAGACAGAGACGTCAACATGAACACGGCAACTTTGTGATCTCGCTTTGCTCCTCCGCGTGTGAGCAATCTCAACTGCTCAACCGATTGCACGAGCTCGTCTACCGCTGTCAGCTGCACGACTTGTGCTGTTCAAGCCGCTGCGATGATGCCGTTGGTACTCAAGTACTGTACAGCCCCCTGCCGTCAGCTTCCGACCTCTGCTGGAACTCTGGAGCGACGGATGAGCCACGCCGTCACACCGCTGAGATAGGAACGTGATTAGCCCGAGCGCGATGCTGCTCACAGAACGTCGCCAGTGAGACGAGCCTGCGAGCCTGAAGCGCCAACTTGGTCAACAGGCTGTAGTGCGCAGGATGGTTCTTCGAAGATCCCATGTAGGGACGAGCCACATGTAGCCTCGGACCCTGGCCCCAAGGTGCGTGCGTTGCAGTGGACACGCATGCAGGCAGTCGACCGAGCAGGCCGGCAATCGACTGCCAGTACCAGTCAGCCACCCCATTGAATTTGAGCGACATATGCCTTCTCCACGGCGGTCGTATCCCTGCGTGAGCAGGTGGCTTGTGCGCACTCGCGTGTGTGGTGGATGCGTCAACAAGTTCCCTTGCGTCATGACCTTCAAGTACGGACAGTTGATAACAGAGCGGATCTAAGTAATATTGAGCGATGTGCCGTGTTGATATTGATACGAATAGTAAAGGATGGCACGGATGTACGGAAGCTATGAGCAACACCTGCGTCCCTCACTCACAGCGCACCACCGCCACCCTAATCAATCAATCGACCCGGCCGCCAGACCGAGAAGCTCCTTCGTCCATCTCAAATGCTGCATTCTGAATTCCAAACGACATCACCGCCATATCCGCTACGACACACCGCAACTCGCACCCCCCAGGCGCATTGCAATGAGCTCCCAACGCGCGCGCCGCTGCAGCTCTGCGAGTCCGAGGCCGAGACGCTCGAGAAGCTCTCGCGCCTAACCCTGCACAGCTACGTGGCGCAGTACGAAGAGTTCGAGCGCGCGAGGGCCGCCGCAACTACAGTGAATGTAGCGACTGCTGAGGCCGGCACCGACGTGGACGAGCGCGAGTGGAAGCTGCTCAAGCGCGGCGAAGACTTTTCGATCTTCAAGCAGCGCAAGCACCAGCGCGGCGCCGACTCGTCGCTGCGGAGGACACTCGCGGACTTTGAGAACAGCGGCGCCGTGCCGCCGTCTGACCTGCCGTGACCCTCGCGCGCACTCTGCGCCAAGTACGTCTGCTCGCCGTGCAGGATCAAGAAGACGCTCAGTCAGGTGACGTCGCCCACAGCCAAGCTTCAGCAGCGCGAGTTCGCGTTCTGTGACGCGTACCACGACGACGTCTGGTGCTCCGATGCGCTTGCGATCGCCCAGCTCGAGCTCTCGGGGACGGAGAAGGAGGCGATCGAGACGCTCAGCAATGGAGGCATTCCACTCGGCGCAACCGGCTAATGACCATGACTGAGGACGTTTTGTAACCGTTCCAAGAGAGGAGTGGCGAAATGGGATCTGAATACGGCAGGTATTTCTCCCTACAGATATCGGTTGAGTTGACCAACACCTGGTCCTGATGCAATGCTCATCGACCTGAAAGCATGGTGTGGTGAGCAACACCAGCGTGCCGTACGTGCTTTGTTTGGCATTCTGGACTGCCTTGACCGCTCCACTCAGTGTACAGAACAGACGACAATCCGTTCATCATCTGTGCTCGTTCTTCAGCCAACACGAGCCACGCGATGAGGCTGCTGCAGCCAGGCTCGACCTGACGCCATGGCGCTTCCAGTGGCAGCTTTGGCCCATCCCTCTTCCTCTCCTTCTCTATATCGCACGGCATCCAGCGATGGCTGCGTTTGCGGTCGTAGCTTCAGTCGACAACTCCAGCTCGCCGCCTCGCGGCTGGCCCCCAAGCCCAAGTGTCAGGATCCCCTCAAAGCACGAGCAGCTGTTTACTGCGGACAGTGGTGGATAGATCGACAATGTAGGATTGCACAGTATCGTACGCGCCTTGACGCCACGAGCCCGAGCCTCATCAGCAATGCGCTTCAAGAGCACGTCAGCGACATGACGTGATGGAGAATCAGTGATCTGCACGAGAGACCTTCCTGTCTCCATGGGACTATCCCCATGAGCCCCACGAAGACTCGGGGTCCGCCATTAGTAGCAAAACAGCACGCCTGACAGCCTCGGATCGCAGCTCAGTCCATCCGAGCCACGTTTGTCTCGCAGCGGGGCTGCAGAGTCGGGACCAAAGCTGCCGTAACCGCGACTTGGGGTATCGCAACTCATCGGCGAGAAGCGACCTAGAGAGCGCTGCTTCGAGCGAGTGATGGATGGAGAGGGGGACTTGTGTGTGCGTGCGTGCAGTCGAAGTGGACAGGTAACTAACTACAGTATCGCGGTCTCAGCTAAAGTCTGCCATGGCTTGCTCGTGTCCATTTCGCGTCTGCCTGTGGCGTTCCCGCCCTTTCTGTCTTGCTGCTCTGGGACTCCCGAGGCTCCTCTACCGCGTATGTATGATCTCGCTGCGGACTTTGACGGTCAGTTGACATTGGTTCAAGGACTTGACGAGGATAAACATTGATGAAGCGGACATAGAAGCGTCGTAGCGATGCACGCATTTGATGTCTGTACATCAAAAGATGGTCTCATGTGGCTTTCCCAGAAATCGCCAAGCCTGCTTATACTCGGTGTACTCTACTTTGAAGCTCATAGGCATGCAACACAAAGCTAAATATACTCCGCACAGAGCCTTTATACGACATGTGTAAACGCGCAAACGGCTTTGGAAGGACGTAGCCACCCTACATTAACACATCCTACATTACGATCCAGCAGCTCAATGCCACGACAGCTTGCCCACAGCAAGGGCGACATCTCAAGACAACTGCCATCTTCTCGTCCGCGCAATGAGCTCACCACACACGCACGCGGGCTCCGGATGACCAGGCAGGCAGCCTAACGCCTGTCGTCGTGGTACCTCTCATTATCGCATTCCCTCGCCCACGCGCACTCCGACGTTGCTTCTATGAGCCCGACGTTCACGAGCCCGTTCGCGCCGCTGGAGCTCTCGACCGCAGACATTGAGACGCTCGAGAAGCTCTCGCGCATGATCTTGCTCAACTACATGACGCAGTACGAGGAGTACGCGCGCGCGCGGGCCAATGGCGAGGGCGACGACGGCGTCGACGCGCGCGTCTGGAAACTCGTCAAGCAGCGCAAGAGCTTCCGCATCTTCAAGCAGCGCAAGCGACACAGTGACAGCAACAGCGGCGACCACAGTGGCGATGATTCGGCAGTAAGACGTGCGCTCGAGGGATACACGAACAGCGAGGCTGTGGTGACGCCGAATTTACCCGTGGTGCTGGCCATGGGCACCACGCCCGGCGCGCTGGACGACGTCATGTACGGCGTCGTGAACCCGACAATCGAGGTGCTGCGCGTCAAGAGCTCGTACATCGACGACCACTTCGCTGACGTCGCCGTGCTGGCGACTCTAGCGACGCCCACACAGGAAGACCCGTACCAGAGCCTGCTGATCAAGTGGGGCCATCTGGGGCCACCCATCATGCTGCGACCGGCCGTGAACAACCGCGACTTTGTGTACATGGAGCGCATTGGCCTCGCGTACACGTCCACAGGCGAGCGCGTGGGCTACCATCTCATCCACTCCGTGCATTTCCCTCAGACCCACGAGCTCCCGGGGACCTTGCGCGGGAACATGACGATCGGTGGCATCTTCAGGGACAACAAGGAGCTCAAGCAGGTGGAGATGCACACGCGCAGCACGATCGACCCGCGCGGCAGTGCGCTGCACGCGATCGTGGTGCTCGCGGCCGCTGACATGCTCACGGTCGCGGAGAAGTACGTCGAGTGCTGTCAGCGCAAGAAGCTCATGTGGCGGCTGCGCAGGGCTCAGCGGTCACGGTCCGTTGGCGGCGACAGCAGCGAACACCAGTCTTCCGTATCCTCCGCGTCAGGGTCGTCCTCCGCCTCAACGGACAAGCTGGGGCCTTGTACGATCTGCCTGAAAGTGCCGCTGAAGATCGGCAGCATGCTCAGGGACCAGCGCAAGCGCACCTGCGCACTCTGCTTTAGGTACGTCTGCTCGTCGTGCAAGGTCAAGAAGACGCTCAGTCAGGTGGCGTCGCCCACGGCCAAGCTGCGGCAGCGCAGCTACTCATTCTGCGGCGTCTGCTACACGGACGTGTGCCAGTCCGACACGCTCGCGCTCGCGCGGCAGGAGCTCGCGGCAGGAGAGGAAGGCGAGCTGGCGATCGAGAGTTCGAGTGTCGAGAGCGACTTGGTCTCGCTCACCAACTCCCAGTGATCTGAGTGGGCTCCGAGCAAGTCAACGTTTGATCTGAGATCAGTGTCGGGGTTTCACCCGGTTAGATATACTACCAGAAACGAATATTAACCGCACCCGGGTGAGTGGATCTGACAAAACGATACAAAGCAACGGGTCTTCTGTTAGTATTCCCAGCCCCTCTCAACCGCGTACCGGTACTTGGAGGATCTCGGCTCGCATCACGCACGCGCGTCGCGCTCATGTCGCTCGTGTCCATGAGGCACTTTGCGCAGAACACATGGCTCGGGAGTGACAATTGGGGCAGTGGCGTCGACGGCATGAGCAGGCCCAGTTCCTTGCGCTGCATGGTGATGCTGCGGACACAGCTCGACTGACGTTGGTGCTCCTACTTCTTCTTCCGCTGCTGCTGCTGCTGTAATCTCCACGCGAGCTTCTTGGGCAGCGCGCAGTCCAAGTTATGCCACGTAGACACGAGCACGTTCGCCGACGCTCGGATCGCCACCACGCGCAGGATGTGGCCCACCGGGTCCACGACGCCCTTCGCGAAGACCTCGACGACGCCCGGACGGCACGCTCTTTCGGCGTAGAGCCCACAGCCTGACAAGCTGCCGCGCACGAACGGCTGGACCTCGTGGGTCTGCGGGAAGTGCACCGAGCGCAGGAAGTGGTAACCGATGCGAAGCAAGGAGTCTTCACAGCCGTCGCCGTCATTGTGATCGTGAGAAGCCTGGGTCTTGTGGGTGATGACTTCCGCGGTCTCCATCTAGACGAAGCTGCGACGGCTGGCCATTCTCCACCCACTTGACCGCGAACGACTGCCACGGATCCTCCTCGATTGACGGCGAGGCAAGCGTGACTAACACGGTGGTGGTGTCGGACACGTGACCGCGCACATAGAGGGTCTTGAGGCGCATGGTGTCCAGTGTGGCGTTCACGACGCCTAGCATCGTATCGTCGAGCAGTGCCGAGCGTGGTACCCGTCACGAGCATCGCGGGCAGGTCCGTCTGATACGACTGGCTGCTGTCTGAGTGTGGAGCGATACAAACTGGTAGTTGTACGTCGACTTATGCAGCGTTCACGATGCAGAGGTGGTCGAAAGAGTCAGGCAAACGAGCGACGAGGATTCGATCGAGGGAACAGGGAAGTGAGGACGCCTCAAGACCTTTGACGAAAGGAATGCGCGTAAAGGCTATGAGAGTTCTACTTGAGTTCGAAAAAATCTTCACCAGAGAAGTCGGTTTGATGCGCTCAAGGACTCGACAATTTTCGACCAGAGGGCGAGCCTGAAAGCTGAAAAGGTCCATCACGCTCTGGAGTGAACATGCGTGCGATGTCGTAACTCACTCGGCACACGCCACGCGACCTCGGACGACTACAGCCCGCTTCAAAGAAATGCTCTCGGCTTCGACTTGCGTGTTACATCTCAAGATTGCAGAGGTGGCCGGCTACAGGAGAAACCAATTTCAGCATTGATGCGCGATGCTGCAGTGCATCAGCACCGATGCACGCGTGTGGCAGACACTCCGGAGCCCCAACACGAAGAGCTCAGCCTACGACTGCTGCCAAGAGCTGGTCACTGAGTGCAGGGTGGTTGGTGCCTACAGGAGTGATGGGTGACCTATGAGCCCTGCACACACCCGTAGGATAGCCAGCTTCAGACTTCTCGAAGCTCAGGCACTTGGCTCGGTTCTCTCTCTCTCATGAAATACTTGACCTGATTGGTTGTCACATCTCAGCTCAGCTCCAAGTTGGCTCAGGCACGCCATGATATATCAAAGACGGCCCGAGTCTGCTGAACTCCTTTCACAGATCACCTCGCACGCGCTTGAATGACGGAGGTATTCTTGGAGTCAACGTGCAGGTCGACGCGACTGAAAATAGACGACCGCGTCCGAGATTCCTTGACTTGCTGCACTGTAGCATCCCACAGATCGGAGCTGAGTGGCACCATTGGACAGCTCGGAGCTCCACGCACTGAGAGCCCAGGCTCGCTACTGAAGGCGTGTGACTGACTGAGGATCTGGAGCCAGAGATCATATTTTTAGGGACCTCTGAAGTACGAGAATGGTGCGCAGGCACGTCGATCGGTCGGTCGCTCGCGAGCCCCAAGATTAGCAGGAACGGGAGCGCAACGCACTTCGCACTTTTCACGAGTTATCCCAGAGGCGACTTAGGAGTAAGGCTCGCCCTGGACACACCACCAGGGCTCCTGTACTATGAACTTGGAATCGAGAAGGCGCAAAGCACGCGAGTCGTCCCACACACAGCAATTTGCGCTGCAGTCCAGGCGTCCCAGTCGACCCCAGAGAAGCTCAAGTACGAGAAGCCTAAGTATCCAACATGAACCTCAGTATTCCGAGCCCAGCAGCCCAATGGCGACGCCTGGGACTCAGGATCCTTATCACGACAGCGCTGCTGTTCGGATCCGTGCACTCAGACTCGCCTTTGGGGATTCTGCAACTCGACAACAGCTCAGTGAACGGCTCGTCCCAGCAGACGAGCTCACTAAAGCTCAGCGTCGGGTGCCCGGACTTCCTCACGTCCTTCTACGAGGTGAACGCGAGCCAGGCCTCCGAGCCCTTCCGCTCCTTCACGCTCACCAAGGGCTCGGCGTACGCGTACTTCTCGCTGCACTTCGCCAAGCTCTGGCTGCCGCTGGGCGGCTCCATGCTGCTACGCGGCGTCGAGGACTTCGACACGCCCGATGTCGTGCTCAACCTCACGGCCGCGTTCGCGAGCGGCGAGTTGCACAATGACGTGTACGCGCCCGTGATCAAGGCCAAGGAGCTGCGCATCGAGGTGTACCGGCGCTTCGACACGTCGACCACCGAGGCCGCCACGACCGACAACCACTGCTACGGCTTCGTGGCCGACGGGTATAACTACCGACTGGTCGACGCCTCACGCAACATCACGCAGGTGACCGAAGCCACGTGCGCGCAGGACAACTCGGTCGAGGCCATCTGCTACTTCACGGACTACAAGCAGGCGTACCTGGCCTCGCGCACAGTCGCGCGGCTGCTGATTCGCAAGGACACGGGCCAGAACTCGGCCTGCACCGGCTGGCTCCTGGGCTCCGAGGGCCACCTCATCACGAACAACCACTGCGTCCAGGATGACACCGAGGCCCAGTCGATGACCGTCGAGTTCATGGCCGACGCGGGCGTGTGCAACATGAACTGCGCTCAGTGGGGCGCGTGCGAGGGCACGATCGAGGCCATCGCGGCCTCGGTCGTGCACACGAACGCGAGCCTGGACTACTCGCTGCTCAAGCTCAACACGAACGTGGATCTGGCCAAGAAGTACGGCTTCCTGCGACTCAAGGCTGCGCAGGGCCGCGTGGGACAGCAGATCTACATCCCGCAGCACCCGCAGTACTACGGCAAGCGCATCGCCATGTTCGACGACTTCGCCACGAAGCTCTCGGTCATGAACACGAACACCTCGGGCTGCGGCGGCCTGGGCTATTCGTACACGGGCGACACGCAGGGCGGGTCCTCGGGGTCGCCCATCATTGACTCGGAGGACCACGGCGTCGTGGCGCTGCACCACTGCGGTCAGTACTGCGCCAACACGGGCATCCCGTCCGTGCAGATCATCAGCGACCTGCAGGCGAGCGGCAAGCTGCCGAACAACGCGATCGACCTGGGCGACAAGCACAACAGCGACTACTTCCCCGCCTTCGCGCCCACCGAGGCCGCGGCGCCGGCCGTACTCACACTGCAGCTCACGCTCGATGGGACCATCCAGGTCGCCCAGAAGACTGCTACTGGTGCCAGTAGTAATAGCGATGCGAGCCCAGTGCTGTCAGTGAGCGTGGACCAGATCGAGTTCACGCTCGCGAGCGACGCCGACGTGGAGATCGACGTGCTCTCGGTCGAGATCTCGGACGACGGCACGTACCACGACGTGAACGGCGACTGCAAGGCGCAGTACATCGACCCGGTGATGTACCTCTTCGCACAGGGCGCCACGCGCGCACTCAAGACCTCGGATGATACGGACGCGACCTCGGGCCGCGGCGACGGCTCCGTGAGCTACCGGGACCCGTACATGCTCACGTTCCTCAAGAAGGGCTCGTACGTGCTCGCGCTCAGCTCCGTGCCGCTCATGGAGGCCAACGCGTACAACGGGACCGCCGTCGACCAGCAGCGCACACCCGAGGTCTTCACGTGCTCCAGTCGTGGCGGCAGCTCAGGCTCTTACCGGATCACGATGCGCAGCTCAGACCCGGGTCTGACATTCACCAAGCTCCCCACGCGCGTGTCGATACCGACCCAGACCTGCGGGGTGCCCACCAAGAAGATCTGTGTCCCTTAGATTAGGTTCCTGGGACCCCAGGGACCAGGAGTTCTTCACTTCCCAGTTTTGGCTCTTTGCTTGGACGGACAGTACCGTACTCGTCTCTGAGCAAAATCGAATGATTGGCAACCATAATAAGGATAAAAACCCAGGGATTCTTCCATTTCGATTGGGTTTGTTGAGCTGAGCTGCTCAGGTTTAGTTACTGTACTTCAAAATCTCGTTGATAGTAATTCGGTCTTGGTTGGTTGGCTCTCAAAGCTCACTCGGAGTTGGTGGGCGAGTAGCAGTCGCTGCCGACGCTCAGGGCCTCGATGACGTCTACGTCCAGCTCCTTGACCGCTTCAGACAACACAAGCTCCTGCTGCGCGATCCCGAAGGCATCGGACCTGCACGCGTCGCTGTAGCACGCGGTGCAGAACGCGAGCTCGCGCTGCCAGAGCTTGGCCGTGGGGGACACCACCTGGCTGAACGTCTTCTTGATCTTGCACGACGAGCAGACGTACTTGGCGCACAGCGCGCACTTGCGTCGCTGTGCACTCGTCAACACCCCACCAGCCATCGACGGCGTGCGCTTGCACGTGACGCACGAGCCCAGATCCTCCGAGAAGGACGAGGGTCGCTTCTTGTCGCGGCCGTCGATACTCGCCTGGCGCTTTCTGCGCGCGAGCCGCCAGAGCGTCTTCTTTAGGTGCGAGCACTCGATGGTCTTCCAGACCGAGATGAACATGTCGGCCGCGGCGTTGATCACGATCGGTCGGATGATGCTGCCGCGCGCGTCCAGGATGCCGCGCAGGTACACCTGCACGTGACCGCCGCTCGAGGGCTTCTGCCGGTAGATGCTGCACACGGACACGTTGCCGCGCACGAACGGCTGGACCTCGTGGGTCTGCGGGAAGTGCACCGAGTGCAGCAAGTGGAACCCCACGCGCTCGCCCGCGGACGTGTACGCGAGGCCCGTGCGCTCCATGTACACAAAGTCCCGGTTGCTCACGGCGGGGCGCAACGCGCGGCCCTGGTCGTTCTGCACCCACTTGACCACGAGGCTCTGGAACGGGTCCTCCTGTGTGGACTTGGCGAGCGTCGCGAGGATGGCGACGTCGGCCACGTGGTCGGCCACGTACGTGCTCTTGACGCGCGTGGTCTCCACCGTCGGGCTCATGACGCCGTACATGAGGTCGTCCAGCGTGCCCGCCACGGTGCCGATGATGAGCATCACGGGCAGCTCGGCCGGCTGCACGGCACCGCTGTTGCTGAAGCTCGCGAGCGCGCGCTTGAGCGTGGCCACCGTGCCGTTGCTCGTAGGCTGCTGCTTGCGCTGCGTGAAGACGCGCACGTCCTCGCGCTGCTTGACGGGCTTCCACACCTTCTCGTCGACGTCGTCGCTGCCGTCACGCGCGCGCTCAAAGTCCTCGTACTGCGCCACGTAGTTGTGCAGGATCACGCGCGAGAGCTGCTCGAGCGACTCGGCCTCGGGCGCCGAGAGCTGCAGCGGCGCGAACGGGCTCGTGAACTTGACGCGCGTTGCCGACGACGCCGACGACGACGGCAACGACGAGGAGGAGGAGCTCATGTGACTGGTGATGCGAGTGGAGCTCGGTCCGTTCGACTGAATGGCAGCCACCGCAGAGAGCAACAGCAGGTGCGAGAAGCGTGCTGCGTTGGCTGCGTCCCAGCGACTGACTGCGACTGACTGAGGCTGCGGGCGATGGATGCGGCGGTCGCATGCGGCCGGATGGACGGTCCATAACGTCGTCGTCGCATCGTCACAAATGCGCACGTGCGCATTATCTCAGTGGGAGGTATAATTGCCTGTCGTGAGAGGCTGGTCCTATAATGAAGCTGGCTCGGGGAAAAGGCTCCTGGAAGAAAAAGGGTTTTGTTTTTGCTATTCCAGCATAAACAAGTTTGATCGCACTGAGCCTGGTCCACAAATGCGGCTTTCACAATGAGGCGTGATGCTGTTTGGTAGCCTAATAGTCGGGGCAGGTAGTCCAGGGACTCCCACGCCACGCACTTGCGTCGGCATGTCAACTGGGAGGCTGAGCACTACAGAAGTACAGAAAGCGCCATGCATGGTCTCAGCGACGTGTACTAGTCCTGCGAGACATGATCCAGAGCGGAGCATCGTGTTCCACAGGACGCAGACCTCGTGACTCGCTGCTTTTTGCTCCCAACACGACTCTCCAAGAGTTCCTCGCACGTTTATCAACCACCCTGACGCATGCGCTCATTCGTACACATGCGTCGGGGTCACATGGGCGCTCGAGCCTCCGGAGAGAAGAGGACTCCAGCAGCAGCAGCGAGCAAAATCCTACTCTGGCCTGACATGGAGTGAGCCTCGTCGCAGCCATGATGACCCACGCATTGTAATCAGTGTCCAAGTTCGACAGCAGAAGCAATTGCATGCTGGGCGTGGTGGGCCATCAGCGCCTCACACGGAAACTTTGAAGCGATGGAGGGCGTGTCGATAGAGCGTGTGCAAATATTGTATCTCTGTGGAGAGCTAGGCTCGAACCTGGTGATGCCAGGGAGCATACGACGCCACGTCGAGTGCGCGCAGCGCAAGAAGCTCGCGCGATATCGTCTTCCTCGTCGCTGAGAACCTCCATCAACATCTCAGGGTCTCTGGACAAGTTCATCCGTTGCATGATGTGCAATCGCTCGCCAGTGCGAACCTGGAGCCGAGCCAGGGCCTCACTCAAGTGCACGTGCGCTCTGTGTGTGGGCTACGTCTGCTCGTCCTGCAAGATCAAGAGCCTCCAAGCTCCAGCAGCGCCAGTTCGTGTTTTGTGTCAATGCTTCATGGAATCGTGTCGACACGACGCGTCCACTGACGCGCAGCAGGAGCTCGAGGTCTGCGAGGCGAAGGTTGTGAAAGTGAGAGACGACACCTTCAGCACCCAGAGTGACGTCGACGTCTGGCTCAGCGACTCCGGCAGCGACCGACTGAGCGAACAATGAACGACAGAGTTGATGCTGCAATTTCCTATAAAACCCACGAACCAATCTCCTTCACTTCCCACACTGGACCTACTACTTTACAAACTCCCACTACAGTAACATTGACTCATAACTTACTTAGTACGCGCTGCTCACGCCGGAGCTCGTGGTCGAGAGCTCGTCTCCGCGCGAGGAGGAGGACCCGGCCGAGCGGGCGTACGCGTCGCTCCAGGTCACGGCCTCGGGGTTCGCGACCTCATCTCGCGCCACCTGGAGCGCGTTCAGCTGGGCCGCCTCATCCACGCATTTCCCGCAGAACGTGATGTCCGTCTGCACCAATTGCTGGTCGCGCGCGATGAAACTGAGCGTCTTCTTGATCTTACAGGACGAGCACACGTGCTGCAGGCAGACCCGGCACTTTGAACCCGAGGACGACTTTGTCATGACCGAGAACGTCGACGGCCGCTTGCCACAGTACGAGCACTGCTGGTGGTGAGCCGCGGCTGAGCCTGAGGCTGACGATGAGACCGCGCTCTCGGAGAGCTCCGAGGTCACGCGCTGGGCCTTGAAGAGCTCCCTTCGCCTTCGCAGCAGCCACACGAGCTTCTTGCGCTCAGCGCAGTGCATGTAATTGACCGAGGACATGAGCCCGTTGCTCGCCGACTTGATGATGATCGAGCGCATGAGCCCGCCCGCCGGGTTCAACACCCCTCGGATGTACACGTCCACCTGGTTGTGCGTCCGCTGGCGGTAGATGCCACTGACGGACATGTTCCCCCGCACGACCGTGTCGAGCTCTCGCGTCTGTGGGAAGTGCACCGAGTGCATCAGGTGATACCCGATGCGCTCGCCGTTGGAGAGCGTGTTCACGCCAGTGGACTCCATGTACACGAAGTCGCGGTTCTTGGTCAGCGCGCGCACGTGCAGCGGGCGGCCTTTCTCGAACCACTTGATCGTGAGCGACCGGAACGGGTCTTCCTCACTGGGCTCCACCAGCGTCTCGAGGATCGCGGAGCCCACGAGCTGGTCGTCGATGTACGACGTCTTGAGGCGCATGGCGTCCAGCGTCGGGCACGTGTAGCCGTAGAGCACGTCGTCCAGCGACCCCTCGAGCGTGCCACAGAGCAGCAGCACGGGCAGGTCCTTGGCGTTGGTCACGGGCACATCCGGGAAATCGTCGTGGGTGTGATATCCCGAGCCATTGGAGCCCGAGATCTGCCGGCGTTCAGCGAACGCCTTGATGTTCTCGCGCTGCAGCACGGGCTTCCACCTGCGCTCGTCCACGTTGTACTGCTCCTTGAAGGCGAAGCGCTCGTACTGGTCCATCGCGTTGCGCACGAAGGCGTTGGCGAGGCCCTCGAGCTGCGTCGCGTCCTCCGGTGTGAGCTGCAATGGCGGGAACGGGTTCACAAAGTGGCGGCTCATTTTGCGAATGCGGAGCTACGGAGCTCCTCGGAATGGGATGACGGCAGCAGCACGCGAATTGCCAAGTGAGTGTCGAAAAGAGGGGACGGACGAACGGACGGCGCCTGTTGTGCCGGGAAGATGGGGGGGCTCGGATTGATTTACTGGTTTCGGCGTTGTGCAATCCGAACGCAAAGGCGCAAGTGAGCTGGTGTTGCTGCACCAAAGGCGAGCACTGTACCAATCCACTTGGAGAGAGAGAGTAGGCGGAGCTGTGATGCTGTCGGCGGCGGCGTGAGTGGGAAGCAATGGGACGAATGGATTGATTGCGACGGACGTTCGCAAGTGGCCAAGTGCAAGTGGGCAGGTTCAACAGCAGCAGCGCGATCGCAGCAGGTCGGCCAGCCTCAGCTTGGAACGGACGTCACTGGATAGCCTGCCACAATGCATCCTCATCAGGTGTGGCACTGGCGTGTAAAGTGATCCGCAAGAGCCTCTACTTCCACGTACTCTTCTGTAATAGAATGCAAAGCAGGGTGTGCCGAGCTGACTGCGAGCAATGACTGCATCAAAAGAACTGACCTGGTTCTTCTGAGATTTTACAAAGGAGCTCAGACGGGATTGGCTGTGCATATCGCGCATGTGCATACTGGCGTTGTGGTCAACCACCTTGAACAACGGCTGCCGTGCGTGGAAGCATGCGAGAGATGCGGTGGTGATGATGGTACACAGCGACTTGCTCCGAATGCGTTTTTGAGTCGCCACCCACTTATGCGTTGCTATCTGGCGAGCCGTGTAGCGAAACCGAGCATGTGGACCTTGCTTACCGTGTTCTGAACTCCTTCAACCTTTGAAGCTCGTCGGTACTACTCGATTGCTTCCCTCGATGCCGCCACTTAACATGCAGTGACCCAGCCAGCCGCGGTAGTACCGACGAGAGGCTCGCTGATCGTGTGCAACGATGGAGTCTGACGCCACAGTGGCCACGGATCTTCGCGGCTCCAGTTCCGTTCACGGCCAAACACGACCAACCTGTTTTGGCTCCTCCCTCACGCGCATTGATTCTTCCACTGTATACTCTGTAAGCGCATACGGGATCCACCCGCAACACATCTTGGTGCTGCATGCAGACGAGCGCACGCTTCCTCCCTCTCTTTCTCTCGTGCGTCTCGTCAGTCGATGCGTCAAGTCACCACTGCCCACAGCGTCACGATACGCCATCCATTATTAGTCTCCTACGATCCGCGCTCTCATCACTCCTCCATTCGCTTTGTCGACAGACAGTCACTCGCTTCGCCAAGCAAACGGAGGAGCTTCGGATCTCAATTACGAACACGATTCCCCATCAAGGAAGGATCCACCATTCGACGCTTCAAATCTCGGCTCCGTCTGAAGTGCTGACACATCAACCAACTGGTACAGGCAGCCTGGCTGATCAATGAGAAGTTCAGGCCGAGCTTAGCACAGCAGTAACACTCTCTCTTCAGGTTATGACTCATATTTCTACTCTTTAACGATTCATTCTACTGCTACAGGGATCCACAACGAACCAAACTCACGCTACGCCACTCAACACACACACACACCCTCTCGCTCTCTCTCGTGTATGCCTAACGTTACTTAACCAAAGTGCCCGGGCGCCTCGGAGCCGTTGGGCGAGAGCTCAGAGCTCGACGTTGAGCTGCTCGCGTACTTGTCCTTCCACGAGAAGGGAGCGCTGGCCACAAGCTGGTCCTTGGCGATCTCCACGGCGTCCAGCGCGGCCGCCTGCACCACGCACTTGGCGCAGAACGTGATCTCGGACTGGACGAGCCGCTGGTCCTGGGCGATGAAGCTCAGCGTGCGCTTGAGTCTGCAGGAAGAGCAGAGCGGCTCGAGGCAGATCTTGCACGTCGACCGGCTGCTGTTGCTCATGTTGGCGCGCGACACGAGGCTCGACAGTGTTGAAGGCTTCTTCCCGCAGGTGGAGCAGCCCCACGAGTCCTTACTAGAGGACGTTGAACCGCCGCCACCCAGGATCACCACGTCTTTCTGCTGCACGACTACCGAGTTGCGCTGCCCGAGCAGCCACGCGAGCTTGCGCATCTCGGCGCAGTGCATGTACTTCCAGGAGGACACGAGCGCGTGGGCTGCCGAGCTGATCACGATCGAGCGCATGAGCCCGCCCGCCGGGTTCAACACCCCTCGGATGCACACGTCCACCTGGTTGTGCGTCCGCTGGCGGTAGATGCCGCTGACGGACATGTTCCCCCGCACGACCGTGTCGAGCTCCGGCGTCTGCGGGAACTGCACCGAGTGGATCAAGTGGTAGCCGATGCGCTCGCCGTTGGAGAGCGTGTCCACGCCGGTGGACTCCATGTACACGAAGTCGCGGTTCTTGGAGATCGCGCGCACGTGCAGCGGGCGGCCTTTCTCGATCCACTTGATCGTGAGCGACCGGAACGGGTCGTCGGGAGACGGCCGGACGAGCGTCTTCAACACGGCCGAGCCCACGAGCTGGTCGTCGATGTACGACGTCTTGATGCGCATCCAGTCGAGCGTCGGGCACACGTAGCCGAAGATCGCGTCGTCCAACTTTCCCGCGATCGTCCCACAGAGCAGCAGCGTCGGGAGGTCCGCGCCGGTGGTCGACGTCACGGGCGCGTCCGGCAGGTCGACACCGGAGAGGATGTCCTTCTCGCGGCGCTCGGCGAACACCTGGACGTTCTCGCGCTGCATCACGTGTTTCCACCGGCGCTCGTCCACCTCGTACTGCTTGTCGAACGCGAAGCGCTCGTACTGCTCCATGGAGCTCCGGATGAACGCGTGCGCGAGGCCCTCGAGCTGCGTCGCGTCCTCGGGCGTGAGCTGCAGCGGCGGGAACGGGTTCGCGAAGCGCTTCGACATGGCTCGCTCGCTGATAAGCTCCCGAGAGGGTGGGCTGCTGTGAGTCTGTGGAGAAAGTCGTTGAGTGGCTGACCGGTGAGTGGCGATTGGCGATTGCTCGACGACGGAGCGGGAAAGGAAGGAAGACGACGGAGGTGCACGCCCACCCACTCGTAATCTCTTCTGCGCACGAAAACCCCAAAGCTGACTGTTTGGATTGAAACGGAGGAGAGCCGCCGACAGGTGTTGACAGCTGCTCTCGCTGGTTCAAAGGAGACGGGCACGCACGACACGACACGACACGACACTCGCCAGAGAGAGAGAGAGAGAGAGAGAGAGAGAGAGAGCGGCACAACGTGCGAGTGAAGTGGTGGTGACAGGCAGGCAGGCAATCCGGTGCAGTCGTCAAATGCTTGCCGGCTAGTTTGCGCCTCTCGTGTTTGGCGGGCGGACTGCGGACTGGCCGACGACGTGCGGACCCGCTCATCGGATGGATGACTGCTGCGACTGCTTGGCTCCCTGCTGCGGAGTGATGGTCGCACCTGACAGCTGCGAGTCTCACATTGCATCGCCCAGCTGGCTGGCTGGTCGTGAATTGAGAGAGAGAGAGAGAGAGAGAGAAGGTGGCATTTTTTTGAGTGCGCAAGCTGGTTGTCGGCGGCGGCCGTGCTGTCCTTGCGCTCTCTGTCTGCGGGTCTGGTGGCGATCGCGATTTCCCGTGGCCAAGCGCTTTTCTGTGACTTGTCGCCCTCGCGAGCGTGAGCAGGAAGGCGTGGCTGATCGGATCTTTTTTGTGCTCTTGGTGTGGGCGATACAATTTGATTGCTCGTGCTCGCTCGGATTCTTTTTTCCCCCTTCTTCTTCTTCTTCTTCTTCTTCTTCTGGGAGGCCTCTCACACGTCACAGCCAGCCTTGACCAAAAACGATATCCTTGTCAAAATGGTGCGTGTGTGACATTGATGCAACAAAAGCAAAAAGCCTGGGCGGCAGCATCTGCCCAACTCGGCCTGACTCTCACATCGCAGCGAACTCGCTGGCTGCTGAAGGCATGCAACACACACACCGAGCCGACTGCATCTCCGTTCGCACAAGCAATCGACGCGTCTGCTTGGCGCAGTTGACGGCGAGACACGACGCGGGAGCTTGAGAAACAAAATCGAGTGAACAAGATCTCAGAAGACGAAGGCGGCTGGGGACTTTTCCACGACGTGTTCACTCGAGATGCTGCCAGCCCGAAAACTGCACTATCCAATCTGGTTTCAGTTTACCAAATCTGTTCGGGCTCTTTGCGTGCAGCGAGCTCTGTCTGTCTCGCTGACTGGCTGACACGTCCTCGCTTCACGAGAAAGCTGGCTGGCTGGCTGGCTGGAATCGACAACGGCGGTCCTATCCACGCGCACGATTTCTTTCGCACTGACCGCACCACGAGCGGAGGTGTCGTCGTTCAGATCCGTCGGAGGCTCGGCCTTCGAGCTTGGTGCTACGAGACTTCGGGTCAGCGAACGTGTCTTCAGCGGAGACGAGGAAAGCAGCAGCAGCAGCCTGATTTGGTGCTTTGAAAAGCCAGCTCACCGAAAACAATAGAGGTTTATGAACCTTTGCATGATGATGGCCATCACCTCTTTTTCTCGAGCGACAGCAATACCGGTAGTGTCGACCCCTTTTCGGTATGCTCGGTATGGACCGAAACGACCGATATTGCTGCTGCTAATGGCTCGAGAACAAACAGGTTTTGGCCCTCGTTCGAAAGAGGTCCGTGCGAAGTGCTCAGCGCGTTCGGTGGCAACATCGTTGCCTTGTGCAGGTTCCTGAGCACCAGCTGCCCCCAGGAAACGAGTGTTTACCGCAAACGCGTCCCCAGGCGAGAATCGTTCGCCGGAGACAAATCCGAACCTGGGACTGCAGCTCCTCGCGACTGGCACTCTCAGCACAAAGTGCTCCGATCCGATCCGCTCCCTCCACCGCCACAGCTCATTCCCGAACCCGCAGCCTTCCCTCGCTCCCTCCACGCAAGATGCACTTCTCGTCCGCTGCGCTCCTGCTCGCGATGGCGCTGCCGGCCGCCGTGGTCCAGGGCCACGGCAACATCATGGAGCCGGCCGCCGTGTGGACCAAGGGGTACCCCATGACGGGCTACTCGAGCACCGTGGACAACCTGCTCTGGGGTCCCATGGACGGCACGACGTACGGCTACGGCCCCGAGGGCGCCGTCAAGTACTAGACGGCCAACTTCCCCAAGTCGCCGTACAAGTCGCTCAAGGAGCTCATCCTGGCCAAGCAGGTGATGCTCGGCGACGGCGGCGACGCGACCTGCGGCTACACGCTCAAGGACGAGGCCAAGCGCGAGGCGATGCTCGCGGCGATCAAGCACTCGGGCTTCTTCCACCCGGGTCCGTGCGAGGCCTGGTGCGACGGCAACAAGCTCGCCTACGACGTCGACTGCAGCACCAAGTACGCGTCCAGCTCCATCCCGATCGACGTCTCCAAGTGCTCGGGCGCCGACAGGCTCTCGCTCTACTGGCTCGCAGTGCACGGCGCCCCGTGGCAGGTGTACAGCGACTGCGTGTGGCTCAAGGGCGGCAAGAGCAGCGGCAGTGCTGCCAGCTCCGGCGCCACGCCGAGCGTGACGAGCGCGGCGCCAAAGGCCACGACTGCGACCCCGACCCCGAAGGCCACGAAGAAGTGCAACCGGCGCAACCGCGACTAAGTGCTGGCCGCAAACGACTTCCTAGCTATTGTGCAACGTTTGTAAACAAAGCTCCGTGCTGGTTGGTTGTGTGTGCTGTCTTCAAGTTGGACCATCTTCATGTGTCCATCGTGACGCGTCTCGATGAGCTGCTCTCACACAATGCTAATGTGTATCCATCCGCATTGACGTTGACAGACGCCTGGCAGAGGAAAGTCTCGTTCTGGTGCATTCACATGCGCACCGACAACGGGAAGCCGCATGAGATGAGACTGATCCCACCACCACCACTCTCTTCCAGTCAACAATGCGATTGCTAATGGACGTCACGCTTTGCCGCTCGCTCCTCTTCGGTCGGAACGCTTCCGCAACACGTCTCGGACACAGCAACAGAATGACAGCACACCATCCATTTCTATTCGGCGCCTTTGACATGAAACGCCACACAACTACAGACCAAGCTCTATACAACCACGTACACATACTACGCTACGCTCTCTCGTTTCCTCAATAGAACTCGGTGCTGTCGACCGAGTTGGTCGTCGTGCGGAAGGTGCCCGAGGTCTCGGAGGCCGAGGCCATGGAGAGCGTGGCGCCGAAGCCGTTGAACGAGTCCTTGGCGAGGATCTCGTCGCTCGCGACCACGTGCGCGCTCGTGTTGATCGCCTTGCTGATGCACATGGAGCAAAAGGTGACCTTCTGCTGGATGAGCCGTCTCTCGGGCCCAATGAAGCTCAGCTTCCGCTTGATGCGGCACGCGAGACACACGTGCTTGAAGCAGACGCGACACACGCTCTTGGTCACGAAGTTGAGCGCCGACTTCTTCTGGCAAGTCGCGCACACGCCCGAGTTGGCTAGCGGGTGGCTCTGGCGCCGGTCCTGCGGAATGGCGAACTTACCCCGGCGGATGACCCACGCGAGCTTCTTCATCTGCGCGCAGTGCACGTTCTTCCAGACCGAGACCATGGCGTCGGCCGCCGACTTGACCACGATCGAGCGCATGAGTCCGCCCGCAGGGTCCAGAAACCCGCGCATGTAGAGCTCCACGGCGTTCTCGCCCTTCTGACGGTAGATGGCCGAGAGCGACATGTTCCCGCGCACAGTCGCGTTGAGCTCATGGATCTGCGGGAACGTCACGCTGTGCAGCAGCTGGTAGCCGATCTTCTCGCCGTTCGCCAGCTGCGCGATGCCCGTGGACTCGAGGTACACGAGGTCGCGGTTCTTGATCACCGAGCGCACGTGGATCGGTCGACCTTTCACGGCCCACTTGACGGTCAGCGCTCTGAAAGGGTCGCTCACCGACGGCTCAATGAGCATGGCCAGCACGGCCGCGTCCACGATGTGATCCTCGACGTAGGACGTCTTGATGCGGATCATGTCCTGCGTCGGGTTCACGACGCCGTACATGACGTCCTCGAGGTCGCCCACGATCGTGCCGACGCCCATGAGGATCGGCAGGTCGGCCGCGGGGGCCGGGGCGCCCATGCCCATGTCCTTGTACGCGCTCACGCCTCCTATGCCGGGTCGCTCCTGGAACACGGCCACGTTCTCGCGCTGACGCACGAACTTCCAGCGGTTGCCGTCCACCTGGCCGCCTTCTACGGTCAAGTGGCGCTGGTACTGCGCGAGCGTCTCGCCCACGAACACCTTGGCGATCTCCTCGAGCCGCTGCTCCTCTTCCAGGCTTAGCTGCAGGCGCGCGAACGGGTTCGAGAACTTGCACGACATCGCTGGCGTCGTTGGTATTCGGGCAGGGTAGGTTCTCTCAATGCCAAATGGAGGAGCTCTGGAGGTCCGAGATCGAGAGAGACCTGTGCTGGTGCCTGGGAAGATTGGCGAATGACGAAAGAACGGCCGCCTGGCCCACCAGCTCTTCTGTTGGCCGCTGGATTCTGGATTCTGGATTCTGGATTCTGGACTGGGAGCTGCTGCTGCTGCTGCTGTGGAGCGAGCGTGGCTGCTGATCATGGACAGTCCCGAGCGAAAGTGGGAGCACGGTTCAATAACGCTTCAAGGTCAGCTGGCCGATCGGCTGGCCCATACATATATTGTTTTTCCAAAAGGGGGATCGAAACAGGCGTCACTATGCACATATGCCGGCTTTATTTTGTGCAGGTGTCGCTTGGCACAGTACATCAGCAGTGAAGGACGAGCAACATGGACGATCGTACTGATATAGTACCAGAAGGGGTTTGAGCCGCTCGGAAGCAGAAGAAAACAGCCGACGGCCCAAGAGGTCCAACTGTGACACCACTCGCGCTGGCGCATGCGGGTTCCCCCAGCCGCCCCCACGCACGACACACCGCACAAGCCGCGCACTCGCAGTTGAGACGGCAGATGATGACCAGCAAGCAATGGGGATCCTTGACACTCAAGGAAGGCAGCGAGTGACCCGTCGTTACGAGCACGGCCTTCCCTTGACTGAGTGTGTGATCTCAACTTTCGCGTCCAGCCAGGAGGCGTGGGCTTTGAGCCAGTGGTGCATGAAATGCAAAGGCAGTCGGTACCTTGAGCTGGGACTGATGAGATCTGATCGCCATGTGGCAAGAACGCTAGTGCCAGTCTGCTCTCTTGTGAATGCCGAGCGTGGGCTCTTCGATGAGGAAGGAGATCGCCGCCGCCACCTGGCTCGATCGCCAGCCACCGATTGCATTGCAGCTTCCAAACTTGTGCGTCGTTGTCATCAGCGCTGTCGAGCGGCGCTCGGAGTGATCAGCCCCAGCGCTGCGATTGCTCCACCACCTCGAACGCCAGACTGTATCGCACTGAAGTGATGGGACTCATCAGCGCTATTGCTGGTCTCATGCCTGCTCAGCGGCCACTTCAGTTCTGTGTGGACAATAGACAACCCACGCACGCACACGCACACACACACACACACACACACACACACACAACCCACGCCAGGATTCCTACCCGCTCGCGCGTCAATGCGCAATCCTCGGTGTGGTTTCTCCATGTGGACGAACGACCCTCGAGCTTCAGATATCACGCCTCGATCAATTCGTGCGGACAACGCGTGCTTTTTCAAATCCCCACGAGTTTGCAAGAGGTCAGGCATCGTGATTCGCTTGCTCTCGTTCGGCTAAAGGACCTCTGAAGACACGACTGGCTGCCATTCGGTCAATCGCAATCCTCGTAGCGTCGCGCTTACGGTACTCGCCGCACCGAGTGCCACGTGAGACTTTGAAACGCGTCAGGTTGTTGGTGTCGTTCTTAGCGTGGTGCTCGCCAGTCAGAACAATACAGACAAACCTTGCGTCTCCGCTGATCTCTCTACACACAAGCCACCGTACTGTAGAGCCGCACTTCGTAAGGACGACACCCTGTAAGTGAGCTGGCTCCCCTGCAGGAAGAGATCCAGGGAGGTCGTCTTGACGAAATGGCTGGCGCTGGAGCTCATGGCCATCTGACTCAAATGGAGGCTGCTGACAAGCTTCAAGCTTTCTACCCGCTGCTGCGTTACCACAACTTGCAATCCGCGTCGATAGGTCATGTTGCTGTCGGAAGGTGTCTCGCCAAGCCGCCTTGATTCTCGCTAAGCCTGCGGTCCCGGTCTGTGGGCTGCGAATGGAAATCGCACTCTGAAGCGTCATTGAAGGTGTTGCTCAGAGGTTGAAGCTGAAATCTATTCATCATCATCACTCCACGCGTGTACTTGAAGAGGGCGGACCACTGACCACTCAGCACTCAGTGATGCGCTGACAGGTTGCAGTTCGACCGCCGCCACTTAACAACCGTCGTCGAGACGACTTCTCGCTCTCGTGAGTTCTCACTGGCGTCAGGCTCACAAGTCCACACAGCAACACGCATCGCCTTCGCCCACTTCTTCTCCGGCGTCCATATCGCTCTCTCTCTCTCTCTCTCTCTCTCTGTGCTGCCCACCACTATCCCTCGTGGAAGCCTCGCACTCGCTTCGCTCACTCGGTCGTGAAGCTGCGGTCGGCGCGGAGGCCACGATGTGGGCGACCATCTGGAACGCGATGCGCTCGCTCGTTGAGCGTGTTCCAGGCCATGGAAAGCGACTGGTCGAGGCTGTCGGTCGCGCACGCCGTACGCTGTACTCGATCGAGCCGTTGTAAAACGAAGCTGCCGGTCGCGTCGAGGAAGTCTTCGAGGAAGAGCACGCCATCGCGGAGGAAGTAGCAAGCTGGTGGTTGTCAGTTAATCACACACACACACACACTCGCAATCTCTCTCAACGCATGACAGCCCACGAACGCCGCCCGCCTTCCGCGACGCCACGAGCTCTCGCCTCCGCCACGCACAGAAGACCTGTACGCAACGCCACACGAGCGAGTGCTCGCTCCTATCGCACTCACTAGCTATTGCGTCGTAGCTCCTGAGGCTCTGCGCTCACTCGCCAGCCCACCACATTCACTGCGCTGTTGTTGTCCGATGAAACGACGGTTCAGGATCGAAGCAAGCCACAGCATGACGGACTTAATGTGGTGCCCATACAAGCAGGACGATACGACAATGTTGAAACTCCAAAGTCAAAGTACGGTGTCTTCTACGGTGGTCCACACGATAAATCAGACATCCGCCACTCTCCCACAGCAAGATCGGCAAGCACGCTCTGATGAGAAGCTCTCCATTCAAGAGCCATTCCCAAAGTTCTCCTCAAGCAGCGCACACACGCCGACCTCCCACCAGAGTCACAAACGCACCACCTCGCTCACAATGAAGACCACGCTCGCCCTCGCGTCCCTGCTGCTGCTGCTGGCCGCCCCGACCTCCACGTCGGCGGACGTGCACGTGCACCGCAAGCACCACCACAAGTCGGTGTCCGTGCACGCGCACCACACGAGCCACCAGCAGCAGTTCAAGGCCACGCCGTGGGACTCGGAGGCGGCCGTGAAGAAGGAGAAGTGCGGCGACCTGTGCTACCTCTCGGGCTTCTGGGCGCACCAGGTGGGCCGCAACTGCGTGAGCCGCCCCACGGACCTCTGCATGCAGTTCAAGCTCGCGTCCGCGGGGCTCGACGCCGTGCTCATCGTGGCCGAGTGCGAGTGCGACAGCGCGACGGACGCCAGCGCCGCCTCCAACTCGACCACGGCCGCGCCGCAGCACTAAGCGACGTGGCGTGGCGCTCCTGCTGTGGCACCTAGCGTATCGCCCGCCTCTCGTCCAGCCTCGCTTGACTTGGGTGTTTTGCCCGAGTGTGTACATGTAAAGAACAAAAAGAACAAGATTTTGCAGCATGACTCCTACTTGAGCCCAGATCTTGATGCCCTCAATTAGCCTCAGAGGTCGACGCAGGCCAGCAAGCCTTGCGCTCGGACCGGAACGACACAAGTGGGGAGCTCGTACTCTTGCCGCGAGCCCGTGTTATAGCACCACCTTTCTTTGATCATCGGTCCGACGAGCAGCTCGCATTCGAAGGC
The DNA here is from genome assembly GCA_023333845.1 of Globisporangium polare. NCBI lineage: Eukaryota > Oomycota > Peronosporomycetes > Pythiales > Pythiaceae > Globisporangium > Globisporangium polare. The sequence goes on along the minus strand of JAASFQ010000145.1, from coordinate 14,346 downwards.
ACTCGGGTCGAAATAAATAACGACTCGACCATCGACAGACGGACGCGCAGTCTGGACACCACCTCACTTTCTCACTCGCAGTCCCTGGCATCTCACCTGGCTGCGCAAACTCACAGGCGCGCACGTGCTCGCAGATCTAGATGTCCAGGGAGAAACCGCCGCGGAAGAGCTGGCGCCTGCCCATTGCGCGCTTCCGCTGTTGGACGAAACCAGCAGACTGGATGGTGAAGCCACCGGCCGCTCCACCTATCAAACGGCTCACACACAGAAAGGGATGGGCATGGCTCCAGACCTGCGAAATGCTATTATCCTTCGCTCGATCCGCATCACCGTTCGCCAGAAGCAACTATTTGCTGCCAAAGTCCGAGCACCGTACATGCATACCCTTCTTTAACCGACGCGTTAGAAGAGATCGTTTAACAAAGGGAGAGGCTCGAAAGAAAGAACGAGACGGAGAACAGCTGCGCCGTCAGCTTCCGTGCTCTCTTCATGCAGCCAGCCGCTGGCCTCGCTTGGCGCTGGCCAGCCCTTCGTCTGCTGCTTCTCCTCTCCTTCGTGAGCTCATTGCCCCACTCGCCGCAGGACCAGCAGTATCAGCAGCAGCAGAGCCTCATCAAGCACTAGCACGCAATGGCCAAGTCGACTGAGCTCTCGTCGCTCGTGAGCGGCACTGCCAAGGACGCCGAGCAGCTGCTGCCCACGGCCGTCGGCCGCGAGGTGCACGACCGCGCGCGTAGCAACATCCTGCGCCGCTTCTTCTCGCCGCGGTGCTCCTGGGGGCTGCTCGCGACCGTCCTCTGGCTCGTCGCGGCCGTGCTCTACCTGCTGCACGTGCTTCCATTCGGTGGTGGTGCCATCGCCAGCAGTGAAGACAACGCCGGCGGTGCGACGTTCCGGTTCACATTCGCCTCGGAGGCGCACGCCGGTCCCGTCACGGGCCGCCTGCTCGTGTGCATCGCCAAGAGGAGCGCCGTGGAGGACCCGCAGGGCGAGGACCAGCCGCGGTTCCTCGTGGACGACTCGGCCGACACGCAGCAGGTGTTCGCCGTCGACGTCTACGACTTCTACCCGGACTCGCAGTCGCGCGAGATCAACGCGAGCCTGGCGAGAGGCTACCCGGTGCTGCTGCTCGAGGACATCCCGAACGACGAGTACTGGGTGCAGGGCGTCTTGCACCCGTACGTGCACTACAACCGCTCGGACGCGCAGCAGCTCTGGCTGCCAGGCATGAGCACGTTCGAGAGTGGCGGCGGCGTGCTCACAGCCCCGGGCACGCTCTTCAGCAAGCCGCAGCTCATGCAATTCAGCTCCGAGCCGTCGTTCTCGTTGGACATCGCGATCGACCAGGTGACGCCACCGGATGAGCCGCTCGAGGAGACTGAGGAGCTGCTCAAGCACATCGAGTTCCGCTCGCCCATGCTGTCCGAGTTCTGGGGCGTCGACGTGTTCCTCAAGGCCTGGGTGCTGCTGCCGCACGCGTTCTTCGACAACGCGACGCAGCACATCAAGTACCCGCTCTTCGTGTACCACACGCACTACAACCCGGACTTTGAGTTCGACTTCCGGTCGCAGAAGCCCGACGACGATGAGGGTGCGGAGAACAAGACGTCGGGCAAACACACGCGCGTGAGCGACTGGTACGGCTACTACCTGTACAGCAACTGGACGTCGAGCTCGTCCGAGGGCGCATTCACCAACAAGCGCGGCATCATCGTGCAGCTGCAGCACGCGAACCCGTACTACGACGACTCGTACGCGGTCAACAGCGCGAACATCGGCCCGTACGGCGACGCGATCACGTACGAGTTCTTACCGTACATCGAGCAGCAGTTCCGAGGGATCGGCGAGGGCTGGGCGCGCACGATGTACGGCGGGTCCACGGGCGGCTGGGAGTCCTTTGCCGTCCAGGTGTTCTACCCGGACGAGTACAACGGCTGCTGGTCCTTCTGTCCAGACGCCTTCGACTTCCGCAAGTTCCAGATCGTGAATCTCTTGGAGGACCCGAACGCGTACTACGTGCGTGGGGACTGGACTGTGAAGGACCGCGGCGCGTCGCGTAACTACCTGGGCCAGATCCGCGAGACGATGGAGGAGGAGAACCACCACGAGATGGTGTTGGGCTCGCGCGGGCGCAGCGGAGGCCAGTGGGACGCCTGGCAGGCTGTGTACTCGCCTCTCAATGCGACCGACGGCCACCCGACGGAGATCTGGGACAAGCTCACGGGCGAGGTCAACCACGAGACCGTCACGTACTGGGAGGAGCACTACGACGTGCGCGTCAAGCTGCAGCGCGAGTGGAACGCCCAGGGCCTCGGCGCCAAGCTCGTCAACAAGCTCCACGTGTACGTGGGCGTGACCGACAGCTACTACCTCAACGACGCCGTGTACTACTTGGAGGATTTCCTCAAGACGACGCAGAACCCGTACTACAACGGCTCGATCGAGTACGGCGTGCGCGACGGCAAGGGGTACGAGCACTGCTGGACCGGCAGCTTCGACCAGTCGCTCTCCATGGCCTGGAACACGCTCAACCAGCGCATCGTGCCGCAGATGGTCGACCACATCGTGGCCTCCGCGCCGCCCGGAGCCGACCTGAGCTTCACGACCTACTGAGCATTAGGCAGTGGTGGTGGAGATCACAAATGATAGAGAGAGAATGCAATGTACATAGGGAGTGTGGCGATAGGCTGCGTAATGATCCACGGGAACACTTGAACCATGGTTGACATGTGTGTGTGTGTGTGTGTGTGTGTGAGGAGGGAAATGTAGCCATCTGTGAAAGTGAAAAAGCGTTGGTTCTGAGAAGTCGACTAGCGAGTTATGCATGTGTACCACGCCAGATATATGGGCACCACATGGAATAGCGCCATTTCGACCTCCTTTTCTCTTTCTTTTTGGCGCGCTTTTTGCTGCCGAAAAGGACAAGATCGCAGTTTTGTGTCCTGCGAGCGAGTGCGCGCGACGACGGCCGATGATGACGATCAACTGCAGCAACAGCGGACGCGGGCGTGGGCGTCGGAGCGGGTGCGCGAAGTGGGCGTTGTGGGGAGTGGGCGGCTGCAGCGTCGTTCAGCGTCGGCGGACTGGTGTGGAGAGCGCGCTCTTCACTTCTCTCTTCTCGTCGTCTGCATTGGCGACCGACCATCGGGTAACAACAGCGCAGGGAGTCGTGTGGCGAGCTGGTTGAGTGAGCGCAGAGCCTACGGAGATACGACGCAATGGCGGGCGAGAGCGACAGAAGCGGGTACACGTGTGCGGAGTGGAGTGGCGTTGTTTACAGGTCTTCTGTGCCTCGTGGTGGCGGTGGCGAGAGCTCGTGGCGTCGCGGATGGTGGGTCGGCGGTCGTGGGTTGTCATGCATCGAGAGGTGAGAGAGAGATGTAAATGGAGCTGTGTGTGTGATTGACTGGTCGGCGGAGAGCTCATGCTGCTGTGGGAAGAAGACTGCTGAGGTGGTGATGGTGACGCTGAAGACGGCGAATTGGTGATGATGATGTTTGGAGAATGGCGGCGAGAGTTTCTGGGACGGAGAAGCGGGAGGATACGCGGCGCTGCTGGCTGCGACCAACGCGGTGGCGGTCTGATGGGCCGCCTGTAACCCTAGACGTACGGCGCGCTTCGGCGCTCCTTCTTGAAACCCGTTCCACTTCTCAGTACGTGCGGCGACCGGAGGCGGGGTGTCTTTGTCCATTGTCCGTTGAGAGGGGGGACAGTGGCGAGCTCCTCTGTCTCTGGTTGCTCAGCATTATGACCCCACACACAACGATCCCCCCACGGTGCAGTTTATGCTTTTTGTTTGCTGACCCCTTTCTTTTCCTTTCTGCGCCGTGGGGGCGCAGTGAGAACGAAGGACGACCAACCAAAAAAGGAGAAAGAAATGCTGGGGTTCCAGTGGCCGCAGCCCACGCCTGCACTTCGTTCCAGTATCCTTCCGTTGCTGCTCTGCACCATCGTCATCATTCGTCGTCTGAAGCGTTGGAGTCATCGTCGAGGAGCGCAGTCCGAGGTCTCAGCAGTTCTCCGTCGGTTCGTCGTCACCTCCGTTTCTTCACTCTCGATCGGATACTTCTCTTCGCTGACTGCCACGTCGCTGCTTCTGCTGTCACCTCAAACGCGGTGGTCGTGAGCGTTTCGTCGTCGCCCTCGAGTGCCGGTTGTGCTTTGTGCTCGGCCACCTTCCGCTCTGTGCATTCTCGTCTCTGTTTGTTTTTTTGCGCTGCTGTCGCCGACTCTTGTGGGCCCTTGTGCTTTGCTTCTCAGTCTTGTCGTTCGCTCTTTGCGTCCCGTGTGGCTGTTCTCCAGTGTGTGGCGAGTGTTTGCGTGCGAGAGAGTGCTTCTTTGCTTCAGGTCCGTTGGCGTGGTGCTGTGGTTCGCGAGCTCTTCCTGTCCGCCTCGTGCGTCTCTGCTTCGACTCGCGCGTCCGCCTCATTTCGCTCAAGCCAACAGACAATCCAGGAGCTGCATCTATCCAGACACAAGGTCGTGGGCAGCCTCGTGGTGACCGAGCAATAAGGAGAAGGAATGCGCGTTTGCAAGCTCGAGTGCACAACCTGCAGAGTCGAGAGAAAGCGGAGAGAGCCGAGCGCTCGCTGCTGTCAAGTGGAGGCTTTGGGAGCAAACGAGAGGCGCGTCTTGGGGGCTGGTTGCGATCCGATCCACTCTCTCTGTCTTTGGGAGTGTGAGGTCACGGCTGTCAACAAAGGTTTGTCCTTGTCAGCCCCCGAGCGCGTCTGTGCTGCTGCCGTCGTCGCTTTGATTGGTGGAGAGTGTGCGGTTTCGTCTAGGAGGCTCTTTTGCTTTGTGTGCCTGGGCTGCGTGCTCGTCTTCTTGTTGGTGTTGTCGCGGGGATTGTTTGTGGCTCTTGTGGAAGGTGCTTGGTGGTGCTGTGCTTGGAGCTGCCTTCTCCCTTCTTTCTGACAGGCCGTCACGACAATTCGAACTGCGTGTGCATGTTTATCTTCGTGTGTGTGTGTGTGTGTATGTGTGTGATCTTGCAATGGTGATGACATGTGCGCTGCGTGGTGGGTGCTTGCGTTGTGAATCGATCGAGCAACCAACCGAGTTGAACCCAAGGCACGTCAAGCAGACTTGAGGACACGATGGTTGCATGTGTGCTTATAAAATTATGGACGCTGACTCAGCTCCATTATAATATCGAAAATCGCTCGGCTTCTCCAAATGGATATTTGGCGCCATTTGTTTTTGAGATCGCGACCCAAAAATCACCCCAGCAGCTCCGTCCGATCCATCGCTGCGATCATCCTCATGCGGCTCTCGAGCGCGATCGCGAACGCGCAGCAGGCGCTCCTGGCGTGTGACGTGCTGCGCTACAAGCCGTCGCTCTCCGCAGAAGTGCACGACGCGCTCTTCTCCTACTGGCGGCTACCAATTGCAGTGCGCGAGCAGCTCTCGCAGCGGCTGCCAGTGCCTTCGTTGCTGCACGGAGGCACTGGTGACGATGGCGCTGCCCTTGCAACTCGCGTCGGTATCGACTGGAACCACGTCGCTGGTTGCATCCAGCGTCCAGCTGAAAGCGATGCTGATGCGAGCCCGATGGAGGTGACGTGGGCATTTGCACTGCAGACAGAGGCGCTCGTGACGACACTCAGCGAATCCCCAGCAGCAGCAAGACTCCACCTCCCAGGGATCGCACACGGAGACCAAGTGAGCAAGCTGCTGTGCATCATGCACAACGACAGAGGTGAGTTTTACATGGCGTTTCTGGTGCTGACTACAATCCTCGAGCGCGCGCTCTACGATTTGTACCATCGCCACGAGCAGAGCACCATTGCGGAGGAGCTGCCCGCATCCAAGAGGCTCAAGAGCAATCCCAAGGCGTGCAATGGGCCGCCAACAGCTACGGACATAATGGAGAAGAAGAAAAAGAGGAAGAAGAACATGATCCTTCGCGACCTGCTGCACTCGGAGACGCTTGAGCGCATGCTGCCAGATGGCTTTCTGCGTCTTCTCAAGATCCTCTTTTTGCCGTCGGGGCTCAATCTGCGCAACCTCGTGTGGCACGGCTTCATGGTCCCGGCCGAGTTCCCAAAGTGCTTCAGCTGCCTCCTGGTCGTGCTCCTGTTGTCGTTGTCTCAGATCGACGTCAAGGCGCTTGATGGCGAGAATCATGAACCAGTCGAGGACAACGACGAGCCTTTGTTCAACGCTGGCAGCTACAATGACCGCTTCGTTCTCAATGATCCAGAGCTGCGCGCCTATCTCCACCAGCTCTTTGGAGGCAAAGCTGACAGAGCTCAGCTCCAGGAGCTCCTCGCAACTGCTGGCCACGAGAGCAAATTCATCCCACAAGGACGCCGCAACCTCGTGAAGAAGGCATTCCAGGCGCTTCTCGAGACAGACGACGAGCTTTGGTTCCTCTTTGCGCTGCTCCCAGTGCTCGAGCACGCCATACGCATCAAGTTCATCGCCACGAACCAGCGCAAGTTCGGTCTCTCGAGTGAGTACGGCACGGCGCAGATCGGCGCGTACTACTCGACGCTCGACGGCTTTGGCCAGCGAGACAAGCACCAGGTGCTGCTGCACTCCAACGTAGTGCTTAGTGATGGCGACGAAGCTGCTGAGGCTGGTGGTTTCCACCTGAACGACCTCTACACGACACTGCCGTCGGCGGCGCTGGCGGTCTGTCTGGACCTGTTCATGATGTCCTCGGGACCGAACCTGCGCGCCAAGCTCTGTCACGGAGAAGCCGATCTGTCGACACTGCCGTGCAATGCGCCAGGCCATGAGGAGGGTTCACGCCTCTTGTCAACTGCAAGCCAGCTATTGCTGCTGACGTGGCTCTCGCTCTGTCGAACTGAGAATTCAGCTGAGGCTTTGAAGCGAAAGCCCTTGAATCTGGCGGTCCAGGCTTTCGAGAGCAGCTACTCGAGCTCCTTCCACCCGTTCTACCAGCTGCAACGCGCGCTTACGACAGCGTTTACCGCGGGTAAGCAGTTCCGCGAGCTGCGTTCTCGATGGACGCGCTTCCGACTCGATCCAGTGGAGAATCCTGATTCAGAAGCCATGGTCTGGGTCGATTTCGCCATCGCAAGCGACTCGAGTCCAACCGATGACAGCGCCACGAAGTTTGGCGTTCTAGAGAAAGCCTCGCGGATCCACGAGTTCCAGGGACTACTCCACACTGCGAGCTCTCTGTTCTCGTACAACTCTGAAGCGTTTAGTTTAGCTTCCCCGCCGAAACCCCAAGCGAAAAGCTTCCCAGCACTTCTCGAGCAGCTCTACACCAAGCTGAGCACGGCTCTGACTCAGCTGAGCCAGCATTTTCAAGCATCCCACGACAACGCAAGCAACAGCAGCGCATTCCTGGGGCTCGTGGTCTATCCAAGTGGCGAGCAAGAACGTAGTGCTGGCCACATCTTTGATGGCGACACAGCGCTGAACCGAGCCATTGAGACGCACTTACTAGCGCTGAGCGACGAGGACGGACTCAGCGTCGCCGCGTGCATGATGGAGATCGTCGCGTCGTCAAACCGGTCGCACACGAGCTTCCAGAGCCGCTTCCTCGAGCTGCAGCAGCTAATCGCCGACGGGAAAGCGCGCACGAACCACCGGCGGTCGTTCCTCAACAGCGTCTTCTTCCTCCCCGTCTTCGAGATCGTCCAGGTGCTGAGTCTGAGTCTCGTAGAGCACCAGGTGATGCACCTGATCTCCCTTGCGACCATCCAGCGCGAGCAGCAGTCCGAAGATCCGACAATCAAGGGCCAGCCACTGAGGATTTGTCCCCACGCGCGCCAGTTTGAGCTCCTGCAGCGCAAACTCCTGCAGTTCGTGACCGCGTTCGAAGGCTGCGCGAGCGACGGGGCCGTCGCGGCCCAGAAGAGTGGCGAGAAGGCGCTGCTGCTCGCGCTCCAGTTCCTCGAGTCCAAGGCGATGAAGGCGGTTACGAGAGAGTGAGGTGCGATAGAAATTGGTTGTGTTTTGACTTTAGCGATCTTATGATATTGATGTACACCGGGCTTGACGCTACGACACACTACAGACGTGCATTGGGATACCCAATCGAGCCTTAAAGAGTGACGCTCTAGCCGATGGAGCTCTTCACTATTGAGGTCGTGGGCCTTGAAAGGTGGGGCCTTAGTTATGGGATCCGTCGGCGCGGCGTCTCTCCATCGACTTGGCGGCGTTGCTGTTTGCGTACCCGAGCGGGCTCACGGGCGTCTCGCCCCAGCTCGGCCTCCGGCTTCGCTGCACAGCGTTCACATTCGCGAATTCGCGCGGCACCACGAGCCACGCGGACGTCTGGAGCTCGTCGAAGCCCTCGTCGTCGTCGTCGTCGTCGTCGCTTGGCTCTTCGTCCCACTCGCGGGCGTCGTTGCTACTGGAGATGTGGAGACCGAGGCACGGCGACACTTGCTGGTGCTGTTGGCTGTCGACCGAGTCCATGCTCGAGTTGCGGCTGCGGCTTCTCCAGCGGATCGAGTGCGAGATGGGGACGATCGTAGCCATTGTGAGGGGGTGGGAAGGCTCTGGGTGTGAGCTTCAAGTGGAGATTGATTTTGTGAGTGACGATAAGGAGAGCGCTGGGAGCTCTCGCCACCGCGAGCGACCCTCACTCTGTCGCTCAAGGGCCACGTCGTCACCCAATGGAGAAGCCTCGCTCCTTCCATCGAAAGGTGGAAAATCCGATCGCTCTTCCAGCTGGCGCGTGCGACCGCAGCCCACAACCGCAGGCAGCTGCTTGCTGCTGCTCTTGAGATTGCGATCTCAAGAGCCACAAACCTGAGAGACACCTGATGGAGCTGGGCTTCCTCTGATTGCCATCTGGTTCCTTCCAGGAAGCCAACGTCTCGTTGCTTTTGTGGGGTGGTCTTCTGATCTTTTCTTTGGACGCTTCCCGTGTCAGCGCACAGCACAGACAATCGGACGTCAAGGCGCCACTCACGGTCTCGGTTGATTTGTTTTGGAAGGCTCTTTTTCTCTCTCTATTGCACACCACGCATAGGAAACGCAGCTGGAAACCTTAAAGCACGGCGAACTGGAGGGCTCCGGAGCTGCTGCGGCCGCCGGGCGTGGTCACCTGGCAGAACGAGCCATTCGTCGTGTTGATCGAGACGACGGCGAACTCGCTGAGGCTCCCGCTACCCGCTTCGCGGCGGTCGGCGCGCTTGTCGTCCAGCTTCTTCTTGTTCACGTACGCCGCGAGTGCGATGAGCACGACGGCGGCCACGCAACCAAAGGCGCTGAGCACGATCACGGCCGGCGAGGTCTTGTGGGAGCCGCCCGAGTTCTCCGTGTTGGCTCGCGAGGCATTGCCGCCGTTCGTATTGCTGGATGGCGATGAGGGAGGGCTGGCTGGCGAGGACTTGGTGGAGTCAGAAGCGGGAGCTGAGGATTGAGAAGGGGTTGTGATTGGTGAGGATGTGGTGGCCACGAGACCCGACTCTTGTTGGCCCATGGAGTCATCAACAGCAGCTCGGTCGGCCTCACCGCTGACTTCAACGGCGCTAGACGAGCTGGAGAGCGTAGCGAGGACCTGGGATACTGGCGCACTTGATGGACTACTCTCGTGGGTTGTTGCTGTTGTAGTCGCTGGCGCCGGTGCTGGTGTTGAGACTGGAGCTGTCACTACCGCTGGTGACGGTGCCGGAGTAGTCGCAATAGGTTGGGATTGTTGAACTGGAGCTGGCGATGGCGCACTTGTCGCTGGAGAGGCTGGAGGCTGTTGCTGCTGGTCCTGGTCACTTGACGACCCTGTCACTACGAACTGAGACTTGCCCTCGACGCAGTCGGCCGCCGCGAACGAGACCGTGTCCTCGACCTTCTGGCCATCCACACTAACGAGCGCGATCGTGACTTTGCTCAGGTCCGCCTGCTTCTCGCTCTTGCCGTCCAATAGAAAGTAGTAGGCTGAGTCGACCATCGTCGTCTCCTGGCCGTTCACCGTGACGCTCGCGATGCCCGACGCAAAGTTCGTCGGCTGGACCGCCGCCCAGAACGGGTTGCTGCCTTTCTTGAGACAATACTTGATCTTGCTCGTAACGGGGCAGTCGACGAACTTCCACCTGATCTTGAGGCGGTCGCTCTTCATGCCCGTGATCGCTGTGAACACGTCCGGAGCCAGGTCGAGGTCGCCGCTCTCGCAGCCGGGACACTGGTCCACGATGTGCACGATCTCGGAGCTCTTGGTCTTGCTGGAGCAGAGCGCGTCGGTGCACGTGACCTCGGCGCAGCGGCCGCAGTTCTTGGTCGCGTCCCACTGCTTCGTGTTGAGCGCCGCGTACTTTGTCACGGCGTCACGCGGGTACGCCATGAAGTTGCAGTTGCCGTTGTTCGGGTCCAAGAGCGTGTACACGGTGCCATCGCCTTCAAAGTACTCGGCCGCACGCACCGCTTGCAGGATCGCTGGAGCGCTGGCCAGGAGCGCTATGAGGGTCGCTTGGAAGCCGCCGCGCATTGTATTCGTACCGCTCGGGGTATTGGGATCCTGTGGGATCAAGTGAGACTTTCGTCGTGCCCAAGCGAGCCTTTCACACCAAGCGAGCCTTTCGTTACTGAACGAGCAGCTCCGCCAGCGGATCGGTGAATGCGAGAGTGAAGGTGAGCCGCTGGAGACGAGGAGCAGCGAAAGCTTGAGGACTCCGGCTCTCCAAGCGAGACGAATCGCTTGTTCCACCCAGAGTTTGTATGGGGAGGTCCGACCCCCGTTTCTGCGCGAGCTTTGGATTTTGATGAGACTCTGGGGCCTGCTGGTTGGACTCCGACTGGCTGGCTGGCTCAGCAACAGCGGATCCATCGAAGCGAGAGCGGCTGCGGGTCGGAGCCCCACTTGCTGCTGGCCATGTGGAGCGCGCCAGGCGGTGGGTTCCTTCGCAGACGCTTTTGGGTTCGAGGTCGTCGCTGGAAAGGAGGGACTGCGTGTGCTTTGGGGCGGCTGCTGCTCTGCAACATGTGGAAGGAAACAACAGGCTGAAGTGACGGCCGTGCACTTTGAAGACCTCCAGCATTCTTGCGTCCACCCTTTCAAGATCCAGGATTCATCGCCACGACAGCCCTTATTATCTCGACTGTGCGAGTCTGAGGAGGTCGTACGGATTGCAAACAGCTTGTACATTGTACTGGCCACTCGATTTGACAGGGTGTCCCAATCCTGTCTATTTAGCTTGAAAAGATGTCTCTTTGGTTTCCCGAGTGTAGAAGTCTGGGCAGACGTTTGATCCAGTTGTGCTCCCATGCTTTCCTGCCGCTGAACTCTAGTCCACCGCCGCACACTGCAGCCTGTATCCTCGCCTGCTCTCGGACGAACCCGCTCGCATACTCAGCTCCTGGGCTCGTGATCCACTCCGTCATGGAAGATATGATTTCTGTGCGCATGGCATGAAGCGCCGGCCATTTCCAGACCCCCAGTCACTCGGCCGATCTCGCATGGTGCACGCGGCTCGGGAGCTCTGCAACCTCAGGAAACCTCCCACGAGCTCTCACTACCGCGTGTTGTCGTCAGAGCCCCAGAGTGCCCAACGGAATTCCCTGGACGCATTTCCGTTAACGTTTCTACGGAAACCTGAGCCTTCGGGCTCGCCAAGGATTCTCAGCCTCCCAGTTTCACGAGCCAAGCACAAGAATCACCCTCAGCGGACCAACAAAATGGCTGCAAACTCGTTTTCCGTCTTACCCACGCACTCACTCGCGGTCATAGTCAACAAAGGAAGGGCATGATGAGGCGGACGGGACGATCCGAATCCCACAGCCCACTACTAGCCACTCGCTATCTCTCCTTCTCACTTGGACGACGCAACACTCGATACTCTGCTCTCTCACTCACAAATAGATGATGATCTTGATACCTTCTCTCAGGTTCCCAATGGCTCTCTCTCTCTCTCTCTCTCTTGAGCCCAGAGGCGTCTAGAGCTCCGCGATCTCGGAGTTCACCCGCACGGGCGACGCGAAGTTGTCGAAGGAGCGCTGCATGGCGCGGTCGCCCGCGTCGCGGTCCATGCGCTTGTCGTCGAGCTTTTTCTTGCGCGAGATGGCGGCCACGACGGCCAGCGCCATGAGGCCCACCACGGCGGCCACGGCGAGCGCGATCAGCACGGGGCTTGTGCTGCTGCTGCTCGCCGAAGCCTTGGTGGTCGCCTCCGTGGCGCCCCCGCTGGAGCTGCTGCTGCTCTTGGAGCTCCGAGTCTTCGCCTTCGAGCCGCTCGAACTGTCGATCGAGCGGTCTTCACCCGCCGGGGCTGGCGTGAGGCGTTGCAGAGCCGAGCTCGACGCCTCGTCCGCCGCAGTGACCGTGCCAGGTTGACCCGCGTCCGAACCAAGGGTCTTCATCGTGATGCCGCTCGTCGTCGTGGTCGTCGTGTTGGTTGACGAGGACGGCGTCGGGGTCGGAGTTGGGGTGTCTGCGTCGCGGTCCACCTCATCCGAGTTCTGCTTGACCGGCGTGGGTGTGGCTGGAGCCGTCGTGGGCTTTGGCGTCGGCGCAGACGTCGGCGCGGACGTCGGCGCAGTGGTCGTGGCTGGTGGCGCCGTGGTCGTCGTCTGCTGTCCAGAGCTGCCACCACCGGTGTTGGAGCCGGCGGCGTTGCCCGTCTTGAACTGCTTGCTGCCGGTGGTACAGGCGCCGGCCGTGAGCGCCACGGTCTCCTCGATGGTCTCGCCGCCCACGGACGTGAGCGTGACCTTGACGCTGCCGAGGTCCGTCTGCGTCTTGCTCTGGCCGTTGAGCAGGTAGTAGTAGGCCGAGTCGACCATCGTGGGCGTCTGGCCGTTGATGAGCATGCTGCTGACGCCAGCCACGGTGTTGGCCGGCTGCACGGCCGTCCAGAAGTTGTTGCTGCCGCCCTTGAGACAGTACTTGACGCCGCCGGAGACGGGGCAGTCGACAAACTTCCACTTGATCTTGATGCGCGTGGGGCCCTGGCCCGTGATGCTCGTGAACACGCTCGGGGACAGGTCCAGGTCGCCGTGCTTGCACTCGGGACAGCGGTCCAAGATGTACACGATCTCCGTCTTGCTCTTGTCGGCGCAGCTCGAGTCGGAGCACGAGACCTCGGCGCAGCGGCCGCAGTTCTTGGTGCTGAGCCACTGGTCGTTGTTGAGCGCCGCGTAGTTGGCGGACGCCGCGGCGGGCGCCGTCATGAAGTTGCAGTTGCCCGCGCTCGTGTCGCCCAGCGTGTACGTCGTGCCGTCGCCTCCAAAGTACTCGTCGCCGCGTGCGCCGTCCAAGAGGAAGGTGGCGGAGGTGAGCGCCAGCAGCGCCGAAGCCATGCCGCGAGGAGCTACGGAGCGCATGTCTGGTGTTGCTGCTGGTGGTGGTGGTGGTGAGGAAGATGGCGAGTAGTAACGCTAATGCCGCTGGCCAGGGGACACTCACTGACGAGGACGCGCGCGTGCGTTGCTTTTCTTGACTGGAAGCGCAGCCACACACACACACACAGCACCATCTGTCTGTCCTGTCCGCTGTCCGCATGGTCCATGGTCCATGTGGCGCGAATATGAGTTGGAGTTTGTATGGACGCGGCGGGAGGGGCGGAACTGAACTGAACATACTGGCCGAGTTGGACAGCGGAAAGGCAGGTCGTGGCTCAAAGCGAGACACACGCGATTCAAATACAGACATGCAGCCAGCAAATGGAGCGTCATGCTGCCGACACTTGACATTGAATTGCGTGGATTTGAGAAGTGGGTCGCTGGCGTGACGATTGCGGAACGGTACGTACCGAGGTGGGTGCACCTCATTCGAAGATGTTTCTTTTGGGTGAAGAGCCTTTCTTACTGCATACCCTTGTGGAAACGGTTGCTAGCTTCGCTGAATGGCATCAATGAGCCCTCTATAAATGCATGCGGACTGGCTTTTTGTGGGCTCACAACGGGGCGAGTGATGGTCCACCTTCTTCGTCGCCTCTTGTAATGCATACTCAGCCCTCTATAACGATGCGACCGTTATGATGGAGAGGCTTCAGCGAACAAATCGAATGAAAAGACTCGGCGGATCGGCAAAGTGGACAGCGCTCGTTCGCTTGTGAGCGAACTTGCATCCATCGCGCGTGTGGCTCAGCCTCGTTCGTCGAGAGGAACGTCAAGAAGGCTCTCTCTCTCTCTCTCTCTCTCTCGCTCACGACTGGATTCTCGTCGCTGCACGGACGAATCGATCGGATACCAATTGAATTGAATCAACAGGTGCCGCCTGGCACGAGAGGCGGTCTGGCCGACGTCGCGGCGTACTCGAGTGCCGGGTTCTGGGGGTCCTCCTTCGAGAAGAACAGGATCCCGTATGAAAGCTGGGGACAGGGCATCGGATCGTCACACGACAAGGTCTACGCGCTCACGCTTGCGCCTTCGCCATGACGGCCACACTTAACCGCTCCTGGGAAACCTCGGACATCGAAGTGC
>JAASFQ010000144.1:0-41141 GCA_023333845.1 Globisporangium polare | reverse complement strand
TACCGCTTCATGTACCCGTACGTCGGTGGCTTCCGCTACGGCTGGCGCTACCCAATCTCGTACTGGAACCTGTATGGCCCTCGCATCTACGGCGGTGGGTGCGGCTTCGGACGTCTCTACGGCGGATACTACTACTGCTGATCGGCTATCGAGCTGATGGTTCTTCGTCAAAGGCTGAAGCGTCTTTCTTCCTTACTTCAGCAATCACTGTGTCAAGTTGTCTTCCGGTGCAATGAGTAGTTAACAACAAATTCACGTCATTCTTTTGAGTCCAAACTCACGTGACCGTCCCCTTCACACGCAACGACAGCCTGTGGCCGCAGGAACTTCGCGCCTCCTCTCTTCAGGGAGCTTTCTTGGACTCGCCAATCCCATCGCCGACACTCTTGCGCATGAGCTCGCAGAATTCTTGGTAGTCAATCTTCCCATCGTGGTTCGTGTCAGCAGCTTCGATGATGCACGTGATCTCGTGACTCGAGAACTTCCGCTTGCCCAGCAAGTGCAGCATGTACTCCAGCTCCGAGCTGGAAATAAAGCCGTCGTGGTTGGTGTCGTAGATCTGAAAAGCATAGAGACAATGCTGTCGAAATGAGTGCCACGACTAAATGGCAAGAGAACCAGATCAAGAGCCGAAGCACTCACATCAAAGGCTGATTTCAAGTCGACCTCGGTCAACTCGCCCCTGCAGCCATCATTTTTGTGAGCTAGGTGAATCAACCAAACGATGACAGTTGCATCAACCACGTACAAACGAAACAGGCGCTGGTTCATCATGCTGACGAACTCCATGAACGAAATCTTGCCATCCCCATCGACGTCGGCCTGGCGCATGATCGCATCGATTTCAGCTCTGCACCATTGAGGAGCGAGCATCGGTCAGTCGGAAGGTAACCACTTGCACAACGCTAATAGCAAACTGTGTCGTCGAAACGTACCGCGAGAGGTGCTGGCCCAGCGCCAGCATCACTCCTTCGAGCTCGTCGCGGTCAATATCCCCAGACTCATCCTTGTCGAAGAGCGCAAACGTGTCTTTGAACATCTCCATGTTGACCGTCGTGGTGCGAGAAGCCTGGTTGCTACCTTTCCCAGTCTCGGTCTTCTCGAACTTGGTGTGCTGGGTCGTCATGATCACCGCAAGGATGTTCGCACGAAGATGCTGGAGTCTCTGGAACGAAAGTAGTCGCTCGGCATGGCCGTCAAGCAGAGGTTCCGAGCAGGTTGTCTTCCCCTTCAGCCACGAGTGCGCCAATGCCTCTTTTGCAGTCAAGCGACTCGACGGGTCAGGGTTCAGCAAACGAGCCAGGAACTCCTTCGCCTCGTCGGAGAGATCTTGGTACCACGGGTTCTTCACTGTGATCACATTGTCAGTCAGTCCGATAGTTCTCTGCTTGAGAACAAAACCATTGCAGAGGGAAGCAACGCATTCACGTACCATCGTACGTCCCCTTTGCGATCTCTCTCACGATCTCTGCGTCCGACTTGTCGCCTTTTGGGTCGAAAGGGTGCACGCCAGTGAGTGTTATGTATGCCTACGCATTCAACAGAAAAGAGAGTCGTGAGCGGCATTCTTGAGTTGCCCGAACGCAGCGCTGATCATGCGTACCAGCACTCCAAACGCCCACATGTCTACGCCAAAATCGTGCGGCTGTCTCTTGATGATCTCCGGAGCCCAGTAGGCGCTATATATCAGCAACAACACAGTTATCACCACACATACCAATGGATAAAACAGCATGCCGCGAGGACCTGACTCCCGGTCGACTTAGCTTTATCGAACACGTACACTGTCCCATTCGGCTGCTCCTCCAGCACTTTCTCACCGTTGCGCAACCGTCTGCTCAACCCAAAATCCTGGTCACACCACACAGCATCCCGAAAAAGAAACGTCAGGTCCCCCTCAGTCACGCCTTGCTGTATCCGTAAGAAAGTATTTGTACCGCGATCTTGATGTCAGCGCTCGGGGTTTGGTTCGAGAGCAAGACGTTCTCGGGCTTGAGATCTCGATGACTGGGAATTCACACACACACACACACACAAGTATCCTGGTATTATGAGCCGTAGATTTATATGAGAAGGACACTCAAAGAAGCGCGTACCAGATCCCACGAGAGTGCATGTACTCCAGCCCCCGGCAGGCGTCACGCAGCAAGCGACTCGCATCTTTCTCCGAGACAGAGCCCTAGTTCGCGAGCAGCCAATGTCACCACCACGTCGCCAAATGTCATAACAGTCCATTCAAAACGTCAATTGCATCCAATCAAAACACACGCACTCACCATGTCGACGATGTAGTCGAAGAGCTCGCCGCCCTGCACGAGGTCCGTGAACATGATCGTCTCATTCTTGAGGAAGAGCACGTCGTGCAGCGACAGGATATTCTGGTGCTTCCCCAAGTGGCGCAGGGTAGCGATCTGAGAGAAGATCAACAGAACGTTACGTGAATACACATTTCAACTCTGGTGAAAGCGAGACAGGTACGATTGAAGGGCGACGCCCCCTACCTCATCTAGAATGTCCTGCACGGAGCAGCACTTTGGGTCGAAGATCTTGGCCGCGAGCAGCTACACGAACGCAAACGCCAGCAAATCCATAGTGATCACAACCGAAGATAAAGCAGCATATGTGCGTTGTTGTAGCGAATCGGAGGCATTACCTCGTCTGTTTCCGTGTCGACTGCGAGCCGCACGACCGAGAAGCCTGAGGAAACAGCATGTACACCACACCAGGGCGTGTGAGCAATGATACGCGTGACTACAGCAGAAACGGAAGACTGCCCAGCGTACCTCCGCGCCCGATCTCGTTGAACAGCGCGTAGTGTCCGCGGATCTCGCGCGGGTTCAGCAGCCGCTGCTGGCTCGACACGGCACCCTCGCAAAGAGCAGCACCACCGCCGTCGGCAAGCGCTCCATCCTCGACAGCAGTCGACGCACCCACCGCAATAGCACTCGCAGCTATAGCAGCGAGCAACGCAGCTCGTCTCGTCTTGTCTCCTCCACGTTGCACGCCCGCCGCACTCAACTGCAACTCACACGGACTCGCGTTGCTGCGGGCCACAGCTGCCGCTACCGCAGCGGCGTTTGGTCGAAGCGATGCGCCAGCAGCGAGAGCGGTCTCGTAGGCACACGCACTGGAGATCGCGGCGGTCTGTCGGGCGCCGCTGCGCGCGAGCGTGAGCGCGAACCTGCGCACGGGAGTCGTGGACGCCGTCGCCATTTTGTTGTTGCTCTTCCTGGATGATTTTTGCGTTCGACAACATGATTTGCGGTGCGGAGCCTCTTCATCTTGTGCACAACCTCTTCTTAAAACACTGACAGAGGTTTATTCCCATTGTTTGCCGTTTGTTTGTTGCCGCAAAATCTCATCAACGAAAATGGCGGCCAAGGCATCAGCAGCAGGCTCATCGACGGCGACTCCGCTGCCGAACGTCGAGGTGCCGTCGAACAACATCCGCTTCCAGATCGAGCTCGAGTTCATCCAGTGCCTCGCGAGCCCTTCCTATTTAAACTGTGCGTCGTGCGTGCGCTGCTGGTGATGCGGCGGCTCTTCCTTTCGTTTGCTAACACGCGCGTGTCCGTCCTTGCTCTCTTGCTCGTGCTCCTCGCTCGCAGTCCTCGCGATCAACCGGTACTTTGACAACCCGGCGTTCATGAACTACCTGCAGTACCTCAAGTACTGGAAGCAGCCGCAGTACGCCAAGTACATCGTGTACGTGCTCCGTATATTGAGTGCTGTGTGACTGTTCGTTGCTGTGTGCGTGTGGACTGACCTCACCTCACTGCTCGTGATTTGTCTGCAGCTACCCGCACGCCCTCGCCTTTCTCGACATGCTGGACGACGAGCGCTTCCGCCAGGTACACTACGGCTATCTATCTCGATTATTTTCATATCGCCTCCACGCTTGTGAGCTAATTAGCATCATGCCGACTGTGCTGTTCTCTTTACTTTCTCTCAGATGATCCAGCGCGAGGACTTCATGACGCTCGTGCACAGCCAGCAGTTCTACCACTGGCAGACGTTCCTCAACAACCGCATGGAGGTGCCGCCGGTGAAGGACGAGGCCACGGACGCTAGCAACGCCACGGCGCCGCCGTCGTAATGTCCCGACGAACACACACACAAGGAACAAGAGACAACACCCACTGACTGGGTAATACATGTACCATTGGAACATTGACTCGTGTATGTATCACAGTTGCGAGAGTGAGAGCACGAAAGCCGGTTAGAAGAGCCCGATGACCTTGCCGGTCTCGACGTCGATGTCGACGTCGTAGAAGCCCGGGCGTGTCGGCAGCCCCGGCACCGTCATCATGTCCCCGCAGAGCAGGTACACGAAGCCGGCGCCGACGGACGCGCGCACGTCGCGCACGGTGACGCTGAAGCCCGTGGGCACGCCCTTGGCCGTCGGGTCCGTGCTCAGACTGAGGTGCGTCTTGGCGCAGCACACGGGCAGGTTCCCGTAGCCGCGCGCCGAGTACACCGCGAGCTTCTTCTTGGCCTCCTCCGAGAACTCCACGCTGTCCGCGCCGTAGATTTGCTCTATTAACAAGACGAGGCACACATGGCAATGGTGAGAACTTCAGGTGAACCAGGGCCACCCTATTTACAGGAAACCAGATGTGAGAGCACGCAAATGGGTGGTGGTGACCTACTGGCGATGATCTCGAACTTCTCGGCGATGCCGATGTCGAGCGGGTACAGGAACTTGAACGGACTGCCCTGCGCGCGCATCTTGCCGCAGGACTCGACGACCGCGCGGCCGAGGTCCACGGCGCCCTTGCCGCCCAAAGCCCAGTGGTTGCTCTCCACGGCGGCCGTGGCGCCGGCCTCGAGCGCCTTGACCTTCACCAGCTCGATCTCGGCGGCCGAGTCCGTCGCGAACACGTTCACGGCCACGACGACCGCCACGCCGAACTTGAGCTAGAAGTCAGCGAATCACGGGGTAACAGTGGTGAGATGAATACAGGTACGATGTGTCCCATGAGATAGACCAGCGCGACTTACCGCGTTGCGGATGTGGTGCTGCATGTTGGCGCAGCCGCGCTCCAGGAGCTCCAAGTTCTCGTCCACGTACACAGGGTCAAGCTACAAGAGAAGGCATGGACAGGATCACACTGTTGGCAAACCCAAGCCACAAAGCGCAATAGTACTGGTATTGCCGGACTCACAGGCTGGCCAGCGACGACGTTCGGGCCGCCGCCGTGCATCTTGAGCGCGCGGATCGTCGAGACGAGCACGACGCACTGCGGCGTGAGGCCGCTCGTGCGGCACTTGATGTTGAAGAACTTCTCCATGCCGATGTCGGCGCCGAAGCCCGCCTCCGTGACCACGTAGCCGTCCTCACCGGCGAGCTTGAGCGCGATCTCATCGGCGATAATCGAGGAGTTGCCGTGCGCGATGTTGGCGAACGGGCCAGCGTGCACGAACACGGGCGTGCCCTCGACGGTCTGCATGAGCGTCGGCTGGATCGCGTCCTTCATGAGCACGGCGAGCGCGCCGCCAACGCCCAGATCGTCCGCGGTCACGGGCTCGCCCTTGCGGTCGAGGCCGATGACGATGCGTCCCAGACGTGCACGCATGTCCTTGAGGCTCGTGGTGAGCGCGAGGATCGCCATGATCTCGCTCGCCACCGAGATGTCGAAGCCCGTGGTGCGCGTCTTGCCCTTCTCTGTGGGGGCCACGCCCACGACGATCTGGCGCAGGAAGCGGTCGCACACGTCGAGCACGCGCTGCCACGTGATCGTGTCCGGGTCGATGTCCAGGCGCGCGAACTTGGAGATCTCGTCGTCCGTGAGGTCGTCGGGCGACACCTTCGTGATGCCGAGCTTCTGCAGGCGCGTGAGCATCACGGGCGCAAACTTGCGCGAGCCGTCCTTGGCGCGCGGACAGAGGCGGTTGAAGAGCGCCTTGTCCTTCTGCGACGACTCGTGGAACATGCGCGTGTCGATCGCGGCGGCCAGCAGGTTGTTCGCGGCCGTGATCGCGTGGATGTCGCCCGTCAAGTGCCTGAATGTTGCATGAGTGATCGTTAGATTAGCAAACTTACACAGCTGCATAGTAGTGAAATAGAAAAGCAAAGCGTACAGGTTGAACTCGTCCATGGGGACGACCTGGGCGTAGCCGCCGCCGGCCGCGCCGCCCTTGACGCCGAACGTTGGGCCTTGCGATGGCTACCAATGGACACACACAGTACATTATCAGTATCCATCCAGTGGCAAGCGCTTAGTAAGCAGCAGTACTCTTGCCGTACCTGACGGATGCACGCGAACGCCTTCTTGTTCAGGTGTGCGCCGAGCGCCTGCACAATGCTGCAATCGTCCAAACACAAACAGAGGTACACAAGCATCAGCCCACACAAGTAAACGTTGAGTAGTGAGAGAGAGAAGTTGATAATAATGTACCCGATCGTGGTCGTGCTCTTGCCCTCACCCAGTGGCGTGGGCGTGATACCCGTGACCACGACGTAGTTGCCGTTGGGTGCGTCCTTGAGGCGGTCGCGCACCGCGAGCGAGATCTTGGCCTTGGACGCGCCGTACGGGATCACCTCCGACGGGAGCTGCTCAAACACACAAAGCAACAAGCCACTCCGAGTCAGCAAAGAGCACGACTGCTGCAATGGCGCAGTGCAAAGCCAGCCATGCAGTGCACCAATCACGAATCCAATCAATCCACTGAGCATGCCACGTACGATGCCAGCGGCGGCGGCGATGTCGCTGATGGGCAGCGGGGTGATCGCATCGCTGATCGCGATGTCCGACGGCACGGGGGTGAGCAGCTGGTCGGGCGTGAGAGGGCGCGCGGACATATTGCGGCTGAGACGGGAATGGAGCTGCTGGTGGAGCTTGAGCTTGAGGACGGAGCTGCTCGCGGTGGATTGTGAGGTGGCGAGCGTGCTGGGCGTTCGTCCGCATTCTGGTCTTCTTTCCGCTCGGTTTGATTTGCAAGCAGAAGCTTCGATTTCCAACCAATGAGAAGAAGTTTAGGAGCATGTTCAGTAGTTCCATTGGCTGAAATGAAGATGTTAGGTACACGCGATTAGGTGCGCTTGAAGTTCGCCACGAAAACGCCAATCCATCCAAATCCTTGAATTGGCCTTTTTTGCATACTGAAAGAAAGTGGGCGTGGCGATTTGAGCCACAAAAGAGGACCCAAAAACCGCAGGTGAGGTGGAATCGAACCACTGCCACGCGAATGGCCTGCAGATTTGAAGTCTGCACACAGCACCAGCCAAGATCACGCCTGCGATTCCCAGCGCCTTGCCACTTCCTCCACTCTGTTTTGAATCGCCGCAATGACATGACTCGAGTGGCACTCCACCCTCATAGGTGTCTACAAGCAGCACTTTTGCTCACTCGGAACAGCGACAAACCGTAGGCTCTCTCCGTTTCTTCACCTTGCAACAAAGCCACCCCTGAGGCCACTCAGCAGTAGCAGTAGTCGTCTCCTGCGGCGAGGTCGAAGGAGCAGTCGTTGTCGCCGTAGACGTCGGGTCCGTACGCGTTCCAGTACGAGAGCGGGTCGCGCCGGCCGTTCCCGTACGAGTGCGAGGAGCGGTACGAGTTCGAGCTCCCAGACCAGACGATCGGCGGATTGTACCTGTCGCCATAGTACTGCTTCTGCGGCGACTGCTTGGGCTCGTCCTTCTCGCCCGTGAGGTTAGTGCCCGGCACGCCCTCCATGGCCGCCTTCATCGATGGGCTGTCCTGGGCATCCGTCGGGGCCGTTCGCGCCTCATCAGCAGCGCTCACGCTGGCAACCGCAGTAATGCACAGGATCACGAGTCAGCGCAGCATCGGCATGTTTGTGTTGATCCAGATTCGTCTACAGTGCAAGATCGTGCCTCCTGACTCGGGAGAAGAATCGGCTGCGAAAGAGCGACAACGGACTCGGCATTCGGCTGGTAACGCCTGCAGCACGCACCAAGCTTTGGCAGCAATCAAGGTGCCGCAAGAGGCCATCACCGCCACTTTGTCCTCCGTGCCTCTCCCTCTGTTTCGAACGCTGAGGTGTCATCACGATGCATTCTCCGCCACCAATCCGAACAGGACAAGCAGCGGTGTCACCTCGTCGTCTCTTGAAGAGAGGTTTTCTGCTCTTGTGAATAGGCACACATTCCTCCAATCACACCGCTTCCCGCCAAAAAAGAATCCCGTAATCAAGCTTTTCCCGCAAAAACAACACGCGACAAAAGCGATCACCAATCAGACAAGACGCCGCCGCCTCACGGAAAGGAGAACGAGGACGACGACGGAGCACAGCCACAGGCCACGCGCCACTGTCGTCTGCCTTCATTCTCCGATCGACCACCGCTCGACCACAAGCCGCACAGCACAGCAGCAAGATGGAGGCCCTCCTGGAAACCGAGCTCGTGACCAAGACCAGCGGCGTCGTGGCCACGTCGCAGGCGCTGAGCGGCAAGAAGATCGTCGGGCTGTACTTCTCGGGCTCGTACTGCCCGCCGTGCCGCAAGTTCACGCCGCTGCTCGAGCTCGTGTACGACGAGGTGAAGGAGCAGGAGATCCCGGACTTTGAGATCGTGCTCGTGTCCTCGGACCGCGAGGAGGAGAAGTTCGCCGAGTACTACGCCGACATGCCGTGGCTCGCGCTGCCGTACGAGAAGCGCCTGCTCAAGGCTGACCTGTGCGACAAGTTCGGCGTCAAGACCGTGCCGACGCTCATCTTCTTCAACGACAAGGGCGAGGTGATCGAGCGCGAGGGCCGCAACTTCATTACCGAGCACCGTGACGACCTCGACGCGATCCTCAAGCACCTGCGCAAGTAGAGACGAGTGACAGCGAATGGACGTAGCTCGTCAGGCGCGCTGCAGCGGATACTTTTATGAAACACACCCACAAGAATACCAAAACACACGAATATTACGTATTGCATCGTTCATGCTCGTCCTGCTATGTTTGATCATGGTGTTTGTAATGTTGTGGTCCCCGTGTGTGTGGGTGGCACTTTAGTGTACTTCGTATCTAATTCGGATGCCAATTTCTTCTCCCCACTCCAGCCTCTTAGAACGCCCTCATGGGCAGCGAAGAGCGTCGTTGAGGCTGGGCCGCCATCGCCTTCCTGTCTTCCTCGACAAAGCTGAGCTCGGGCGTGCCCTCGAGACGGCGCTCGAGCCATTTGTGGAACTGGTCGAACGTGATGCCTTCGTCCATGGCTTCCTCGTACAGGTCCTGCCCAGCAAAACCAGTCATCATCAGTAGCGAATTGAGGTACACGCCCACGAACAAGCACAGGAGAGAGACGAAACTTCAGTCTTACCTCGTTAAGAATGTTGCACGTGTCGTTGCCGAGCCCACCGCCGGCGATCTTGACAGCCGCGGCCGTCAGCATGAAAAACTGCTCACATTGCGGAAAGGAGAGTGGCACACTGAGAGACTGGGGGACGAGAAATGCAGCGAAGATGTAGCGAAGCGGACCTCCTTCAGGATGTCCTGCTCGTCATGGGAGCCCCGGCGGTGGTTGCCGTTGCTGCTGCCCGTAGCAAAGTACTGTTTGATCTCGTCGTCGTCGTCGCCGTTGCGGTGAGTGTCGCTGGAGTCAGTGGTGTTGTTGTCGTCGAGGTCGAGCGCCAGGCTGAGACTCGAGGGGTTGTTCTGGTGGCCTGCTGGAGCCTTCGAAGCACTGGCCTCGGGACTATTCTTCTGCGAGAACGACTGGTTCGCTTCTTGCTGTTGGTCGCTCGCCTTCTGTTGCTGCTGAGTGGTGAGAGGTGACGGCTGAGTGGTGCCTGACTGGCGCATCTCCTCCTTGAGCTGCATCGAGAGCTCGTAGAAGAGCGAGCCGCGGCGCAGCATTGCCGACGAGTTCGGACTGCCCATCGTCGTCATCATTGCGCTGCGAGCTTCCTCGGGCTTCCCGTCCTCGTCAAGGCAGTCTTGTAGTTCCTACAAGCAGTGCATTCGAGTACTCTTGGTTAGTTTACTTCATTGACCAAACTACACCATTGCTGTAGAATCTAGAAACCGATCGAGGTGGTGTACCTTGTTGAGTTTCGTGAGATGCGAAACCCGGAGCTGCTCCGCTACGAACGCGTCCTTCTGGTCGTCCAGCTCTGCGTTCAGCGCTTCAATCTGTATCATCAAACCAAGAGATTCAAAATCGTTAGCGAACCAAATTCAAACTGTCACGAGCCACAGTCGACACAGAGCTCACCGTGTTCTCCAGCTGGCGCTTCGTCGCGTCGAACTCGCGCGCGAAGTGCCTCTGCGAGACCATCTTGGTCGCCATGGACTCGTTCTCCGAGACGAGTTTCTTCTCCTTGCGCTCCTGCAGCCGGTGTTGCAGGCAGATCGACTGGTTCTCGATCTCGAGCCGCGAGATGTGCTCGAGGTTGTAGCGCTCGGCCGCCTCGAGCTGTCAAATAGGCAAGTCGTACAGTTTGAGGCTCACAGCGTTATTGGAAACCCATTCATAGCTGAGCTACTGATTTGAACGCACCTCTTGGACGCGCTTGCCCTGGACGTGCCACTCAGAAAGCAGGCGCGTGTGCGCTGTCTTCAAGTTCGCGAGCGCGCCTCTCGTGACCTCGAGCTCTTCGTCCATGTCTCCTTTCGCAGTGCGGATCTGCTGCGTCTCGTCGTGGGCTTTCATCACTTCGGTCTTGAGAACCTGCATCCGGATTCTGTTTGTGGTGAGAAAGAACAGCAAGGAGGCCGCGTTAGAGAAAAGACTCACGGTTCGGAAGAACGAGAAGCGCGAAGATCACGACGGCAGGCTACCTGAGCGTCTCGAGCTCCTGGGAGATCTCGTCCGACTCATCAACGGTTCTCGCCTTCGCAACCTCCATCGAGCGGATGTGGTTGTACGCCTTCGACAATTTCGCCTCGAGGACCTACCACAACATGCACATTCATTGCGCAACATGATTAGCTCTTGAGAAACTCAATCTGTAAACAACATCAGCCTTACTTTGACTTCGTGCTCGGCGTTCTCGGCGCGATTCAGCAGCTACAGTTTCACAAACACAAGGATGACCGCAACCATGAAACTTGCTCCAAGTACAAAGCAGGCCTAGGCTGTGGCTTAAGCCACACTACCTCGATCGCGGTCGACTCGATCTCGGCGCCCATCTCCTCGGTGCGCTGCAGCAGCGACTGGCCGATGAGCGCGGCGAGGTGCGCCTCCTCCTGGGACTCCTCCAGCTCCTTGCTCTTGGACTCGAGGTCGTGCTTGAGCACCTCCACCTGCATCAGGCGCTGCAGCTGCTGCAACTCCAGGTTGCCCGCCGCCACGATCGTCTGCGACCGGCGGTGGTACCCACGCGTGTTGCGCTTGAGCAGCACGGCATGCGAGCAGTCAGCACTGCCGCCCATGGTCCGCATCTTGAGCGCAGCCGGAGCCGTGGCGGTCGTACACGTCGTCGCAGGTCCTTGCTCGTGCTTGTCGAGTTCACGTTCGTCCTCCACGCGCTGCTGGTGCTGCTGCTGGTGGTCGTCCTTTGCCATGCTTCGAGAGAGCGGTGGTGTTGCAGAGATGCTTGGCCTCTGCTCCCAGGGTCCTTTAAGGGAATGTGTGGATTTGAGAGCTGCTGGTGGCGGTATCCTTGGCGTTCTTCAGTCCCATCGAAGGCTCGAAATATACACACTCGAGAGAGCTCGTGGTCTATAAACAGCGTACCTCTGGGAGATTCGCCTCTCTTGTCCTGCATCGCACATCAAGAACCCCGAGTCGTTTCGTGGCTTTCTTCGCGACAACCATTCTGCAAAATGTAGCCATTTCGCAAAAGATCCGTTGATTGATTGGCAAGCTGAACCGGTCCGCACATCGACATCTGCACTGTTGCTCGAGCAATTCGGAGGCGAAGGATATCATCTCCAATGCCACCAGCCGACCAAGCGACAAGAAGAATGCGCTCCAAATCAGCTATATAAACAAATATTCAAAACGGTTCACGGGATCACCGACTCGCATCGCTCACTCGCACGCGCCAACCACTCGACCGACGTGGAGTTGCGAGGAAGCGAGAGAAGAGCAAGGAGTTTGGAAATACTAAGGGGGGCGCTCACGACCGACTACACTGGGATGTTCTCAAAATGCTGCTTTTATAAGTTCATGCTCTTGGTCAGCGACGTGGAGAAAGACTCGCGTGGACGCTGGAACATGAGCAGCAGCGGCTTTGGACCCTTCTGCAGGAGACGCATCGCGGCGCCAAAGCCCATCTTGCTGATGTTGTTGTTGTTGATGCTCAGGAGCACGTCGCCGACTTCGACGCGGTTCTTCTGCGACTCGCGAGTCACCGCACCTTCGTTCTTGACGTTGATCACGCGAGGGTAGTAGCTCGTGCTCTCCTGCTTCACGACAATACCGAGTGGCCCGTCTTCTTCCTTCCACGTGATGTAGTACAGCGAGTGGTCGACCTTCGGGTTGAGACTGATGCACGACTGGCGCATGAACCGGTCGTCCTCCTGAGGGTTGGAGCCGCGCATGTCCATGTCGTCAGCCATGTCGTTGTGTCGGAAACGCAGTACCGCTGGTCGCGGTCCGCTTTCCAAGATGTCGATCACCTTCTGGAATCGGACGCCCTGGGTCGAGAACTCGTTGATGAAGATCAGGAAATCGCCGATTCGTACATTGAACATACCAGGGAGCCCCTGGTTGCCATTCGCCTGCATCACGCACGGGTATCCGCTGGCAACGTCGGGTCGGAAACCAAGACCAAGCGGGACGCCTTCCTTCCACAGCACTTCGTAGTCTTCTTCGCCCAGCAGCTCGATCGATCCAGATCGCATGCGGAACGACTCGGTTGGATTCCGCAAAAAGTGGAGACGCACCGGTTTCTGCACTTCCTGCAAGAGCGACAGGATTCGTCGAATGTCGCCCTTCTTGACTTTCACTTTGCCGACGGCAAGCAGCACGTCACCACGCGAGACCTCGAAGATGTCGGCACAGTTGCTCAGACTCTCGTGCACGCGACGCACGATCGGCATGCCCGAGATCGGATCGCTCTCGAAGTAGAGACCGAGCAGACCACACTCCCACACGATTTCGTACTCGTTCTTGATCTGCTTGGGTGGTTCGTACGCCTCCAGTCTCTTCTTCGAGTCGCGGTAGTGGTTGATACTGTTTCCGCGGTAGCGTCCGTCTGGGTCGCTGAACTCGTGGCTGAAGTCACTGCCACCACGTTCACTTGGCGCGCTGTGTATCGAGATCAGCGGGTTCAGATGGTCTTTCTGGGAATGGAGCGAGAAGGATCCTTCCAGCGAGTCATCCGTTGTCCGGTCGATCGAGCCAACGTACGACACATCGTGGTCGAAGCTCAGAGTATTCGCCGAGTACTCGCGACGAACCAGCCACCCGCGAACGAAGGACTGGATCACGGTGACAGCCTTCACGTGTTTCACCAAACGTCGAGAGAGAAAGCCACGGGCAGCAGCTTGCAGCTTGATTGCGCCTCGTTGTCTCTCGATGATGTAGAGAAAGCGGCGGCGACAGGTGAAGCGGCGCCATGTGGTCTGGAGCAAGATGGCGGACTGCCGCATACGCTGGTACGCACTGCGAGCAGCGTAACCCAGGCAGTAGCGTTGCAGCGTGATCACGGACTTGTACAGCGCCTTTGCACGAGCAGCCTCCAGCGCATTGTGGGCCTCTGGAAGACAGAACACCTTGGTCTTGCCAACTTGAAAGGGCGGGTGCTTCGAGTCGAGCTGCAACTTGAACTGCGCTGTGAACTTCGTGACAAGTTCCAGAGCGACTTCCTTGAGCCTGCTCGCAGGGATTTTCGACTGCTGTCCCAGAATGCAGCTGTAGTTCCTGATGAACACATCGTGCACGAATCGCACTGGGTAGCCGCTTCGCGAAATCTTCACCGCCTCCAGCACACCACTGCATCGAAGCTGCTCCACGACGCGCTTCTTTTCGAAAATGCTCGAGCTCACTTCGTCGTTCGGTTTGATGCAGCGAACAAAGTGAGGCTCGGTCGCATTCAGCACTTCAAGAAGCGTGCTGAGCTGGCTCTTGAACTGGGCCACCACGGTGGAAGACATGATGCCGGATCGACGACGAGTGTCACCCCCGCTCGTTCGGTCGCCAGCGTTTCTCGGAGATGAGGCACCGCCCATCGATTCAAAAATGGAGCGGACGAAGCCGAACTTGGACGTCTTCAGCAGATCGATCGCCTCCGTGTGCATGTGGTCCTTGTTCTTTTCACAGAAGCCCTGCGTGGTGTAGCACACGTTGCCAGCGTAGTGGTGAATGACGAACTGGCCCTTCGCACGCTGCAGTCTCGACACCGAGAATGAAGACTCCTTGGCCAGGCACTCGTAGTACTTGTTCGCAAGCTTCTCGTCGTTTCCCTTCGGAATCAGACACTGCTCGTCCAGGAGCGAGAAGAGACCCATCTGCCGCGTCTCGAGCATCGTGACGCAAATGTCGTTGTTCGGGTAATCCACAAACTTCCATGGGATCTCCTCGGACACGTACGTCTCCTGCTCCATGCGGAACACGAATCGGCCGAAGAGCTGCTGCAGTTTCTCGTTCGCGTAGTTGATGCAGAGCTGCTCGAGCGAGTTCTCTTCGAAGATCTCGAAGCCGAAGATATCCACCACACCGATGAACTGACTCCCGCGCTCTTCCTTGTACTCGATCGACTTGTTGATGCGCGCCACCAGCCAATTGAACAGGTTGGAGTACAGAGTCTTCACAACAGAGTCGCGCGTCGACGTCGCCTGGTTCACAGGCAGCTTCATCGTGATGAATTCAGCGCCAGCCTTGATCTGCTTCGTGCACAA
Organism: Globisporangium polare; assembly: GCA_023333845.1. NCBI lineage: Eukaryota > Oomycota > Peronosporomycetes > Pythiales > Pythiaceae > Globisporangium > Globisporangium polare. The sequence goes on along the minus strand of JAASFQ010000144.1, from coordinate 26,403 downwards.
GGTGTTGTGGAGCACATCTCTCTCGACGCCGAGGAGACTGCAGATCGATTCGAGGCTGCCGGACGACGACGCCTCGATGGTCGACGAATCTTTCCCTTTCTCGGACACGAAAGAGACGTTTCCCAGGTGCAGTACGGCAGACACCACCTTCATGACGTGCAACTGCTCGTCTTCATCCATGCCGAGGCTCGTCATCGCGTGCCGCGTCTCCTTGTACGACTCGCCATCATCCACGCCGTCGAGTCGGATGTAGCACTCCGAGCCGTTTAAATACTTGTACTCGGTCACGTCAAGCAGACCGAGTGTGTGGCAATCTTCCTTGGACGAGCCACTGATCATCTCATAGAAGATGTGGTAGTTGCGCTCGCCCTTCGACTGCGAGACGAGACGAACGCGTTCCAGCAGGTACGTCGAGATCTGCGCGCCGAGCATCTCGCCTGTCGCGGTGAACCCGAGCTTGATGAACTTGCCGAAGCGACTACTGTTGTTGTTGCGGTTGGTGCGCGCGTTGCCAAAAGCTTCGAGGATCGGGTTGGACTCGAGCACGCGGTCGTGGATCGTTGGCTGACCGTTCGCGCTGCTACTGAGTTTCTGCGTGCCCGCTGCGCGCCGACACGTCGACACGTACGCCAGGTAGTTCATAATTAATTTAGTCGTCTCGGTCTTTCCGGCTCCGCTCTCGCCGCTCACGAGGATCGTCTGGTTCGCCTTGTTGTCGCGCATGACTGAGAGCATCGTGCGGAACGCCTTGTCAGCCACGCCGTACACGTGCGGCGCGAGCTGCTTCGCGGCCTCCTTGTCGCCGCCGAGTGTGTAGTACTTGGATTTCGTCGCGTCCGAGTAAAGGTCGAGTCTGCGGAACGGGTTGAGAGCCACGAGGATCGAGCCCGTACTTGTGTACACGAGTCCGTGGAAGAAGCGGTGCCGTAACACCTGCAGGATCGCCGGCTCGTGCAGGTGGACGAGCTTCGTCAGGTCTTCGATCTGGTGGTACGCCTCGCCGTGATTACGCGGCAGCACGCTCGCGATCGGCACGGGGAGCATCCTGCGCACCGAGCCGCGTCGGTTGAGTCGGCTGTTCCTGCGCTTGCGCTGCGGCGCCATCATAAAGTCCTGCTCGCTGCCGTGGACCGGGTGGACGCTATCGTCGCCGTCGGTCACGAGCTGGTCCATCGAGGTCTCGGGCTCGAGCGAGCACTCGACGACGCCCGCCTGCTCGTCCACTGAGATCACCGCGGCCTCGCGCCAGAAGTTGTCCTCCAGCACCCAAACCGCTGCGCCGACCTCCATCTTCGCCCTCCTTTCTCGCTCGTGTCGTACAGTACAGGTACTTGATATCTACAGGGAGCTGTTCCCCACGCCCGGCGCTGTTGCTCTCCCACAACGCCTGCTCGTTGTTCGCTTGGACTTTTGTCGGGAAGCACTGGAGGGAACGCGGCCGTACACGAAGAGCAGGGCTTCTCGCGCTCCGCCGTCTGCTGCTGCCTGTGCTGTCGAGTGGGGGCTTTCGTTCGTGAACTCGCTCGCGTCCGTCGGTCAGTCCGTCGGTCGTCGCTGCGTCCGCGCTTCCTTCTCTGCTGCCTGGCGCTTCCGCCTCTTTATTATGCGAGCGAAAGAAAGACAGAGCGAGCCGCACGAGCAAAAGGGAAACAAACAACAGGGCGATCATCACTCCTTTTCTGCACTTCCTCCTTTCGTTTCCCTCGTCCGTCTGTCCGTCCGTCCGTCCGTCCGTCCGTCCTCCCTCCCTCCCTCTGACTTTGGTGGGTTGACTTGGAGTTTGTAGGTGCCGGCTATTTTGTATGGAGGTGCGCGAGCTGAAGCGTTTTGGGACAGAAATGCTGAGCGGATGGACAGCACTTGCGCTGCTTCACTCCGTTTGGTGTATTTGTCAACCACCTGCAATTCGGTAGGTTGGACAGAAATGATAAACTGCGAATATACGGCTGGTAGGCGACGTTCTGCTGTCAAAATGTGCCGCAATAATTGGCCGTTTGTGTCAAATGGAAACACCTCGAGCAAGTTTAGCGAGGTATTTCGAACCTAACCGCGCGTGCCAGCTTTTCTTTGCTGAATGCTTTTTGTGGTCGTGAGATTGTTGGATTTTGAGCGAGTGAGAGAAAACGACTTCGATCCACTCATTCCTCCGTGAGATCCAACACCTTGCTTCCGACTGGGCACCACGAGTTCAAGACCCGTTCATGCTGTCCTCGTGCAGTATTCGCCGCTCTGTTCCACGTTGGGCTGTGTTCGTGGTTTGACGGAAGGTGAGCTTCGCCAGTCTGTGTCAATTATCATTCCCAGTGATCGGTTTCCTCATCTCCATCTGTTTCGCGATTGCCCTCTCAGAGCAATTTCGTATCGTAAAATCCAGCTTTGAGTCCAGCAAATGTCGATCATTCAAAAGAATTCACATGGAAGCGATTCGACGCGCTCAAAACACCACACACACAACCAGGTCTGACTTCGCTGGATGAAAGCCAAGCTCTGTGTTTGCTTGCTTGTTCGTTCTTAAGCATTTTTGGGTGAGAACCGATCCATTTGCATATGCAATCGAACGCCATAGAGCGGTCCGACCGAACGATAGATCTGGATAGGCTTGGAACACCAGCCAGTGCGGACGGAGCATTACCAACTCCTCCGGGCTTTTGAAGCGAGTTTTGGCGCGGACTTCACCGAGACACACTCGCTGGCAAAAGCCGCAGACAAAATAGTATTTCACGCTGAAACGCTATTTCTAGTCTATTTCAGAATCTCCCATTTCACAGAACAAGGTCGGAGAAATTCTCAAAACCAGGTCGAGCATTGCCTCTTGCTCGTTCGCTTCACGGATTGGTCCAAAAGCAAGTGGCGGCGCCGTTTTGCTCTTGCGCGTACAGTAGCGCCTTTTCAACCTCAAAAGCAGCCACACAAATCTGCGGAGCGCCAACGATCGATCAACCATGGCCGGAGGAAATGCCAGCGAGAATGACGCCACCGCCGCGCGCGAGGAGACCCACGGCGAGTACCTGACGCGCTTCTGGCGCGCGCACGCATCGGCGTTCATGCGCTGGTTCCTGGCGCTCCCCTACGCCGGCCAGGTCTCTCTGCTGCGCAACGCGTGCCCGGACATCCCGGCGCAGTACGACCTGAAGGCCGAGCGACCGCAGGCGGCGCAGTTCCTCACGCCGGACCTGACGCTCAAGGCGCTGCTGGAGGAGAGCGGCAAGGTGTTCCTGCGCATGATGAACGCGCGCGCGAGCCGCTCGGACGACTGCACACGCCAGGATCTGATGTACCTGCGCGCGCTGCGCGGCGAGAACAAGATGCCGACGTTCTCGGGCGAGTCGTTCAAGCACGTGTCGCTCGCGTTCATCGACCCGCTGGACAGCGAGCAGAACGTGCAGTCGCTGTTGCCGTCGGCGTCACAGGGGGTGCTCGAGGAGAAGAAGGTGCTGATTGCGCAGGGGAAGCTCATTGAGGCCGACGTGTGGCTCACGCTGCAGATGCGCCAGCAGGTGGTCTACGCGATGCTCACGAACGTCGCGCACACGTTCGAGACGATGTTCCTGAAGCAGGTGATGGTCGGCGAGGTCTCCGCGGCAGAGATCGGCTGCCGCTTCTGCGGCTCGGCGACGCGCAAGAGCGAGAACGGCACTGCTGCTACGAGTACGAGTCTGCTGCGCTGCGCGTGTGAGGCCGCGTACTACTGCTGCAAGGAGCACCAGGTGGAGGACTGGAGCAACCACAAGTCGAGCTGCAAGACGATTCGGAAAGAGATGAGCGCTGGTGCCGGAAGCAACGTGGCTGCAGAGGCAGCGGGGCAAGAGGCGCGTAACTAGAGCAAATGGACGCGCACTCGGTTCATCATCACACAGCTTCATGCGAGTCGTTGTCGTCCAGTACGGAGCACAGTGTTTCATGGGGGCTATGCTGAGCTTGATCTTTGCGTGTCCAGCTGTCCTGTATTCAGTCCCGTGCCCGAGAAGTGCCTATCCATGCCGGTGCATCTTGAAAAGAGGCGTGTGAGTAACAGTTATCAGAAGAGAGGAAGAGTGACGATGTGCGCCTTTTTAGAACAGCTCGCAAGAGCTCAAGACACGAAGAAGACGTCCTCATCTTCGCATCTTCGTGACACTAGAAGGCCTCGCTCGCTGGTTGATGATACAAAGACTGTCGTACAAGGGCGATTCGAGGTTGGAGACCAACCGTAGGCTTCTCACGCGCTAGAATGACGCATGAGCAGTGAGTGAATAGACTTTGTTGGGGTCGTGAATAAAGTTGCTCTCTTTGGAATGGTTATGCTACCAAATGGCTATTGTACAAGGTGGTGGCTCAACTGATTTCGTCCTAAATACTCCTCGTCGTGGAGTGGCTGGCAATGCTGACAACGCACATACGCAAAGCTTCCATTGGCTTTTCGCTCGTTCTTCCCGCTGTTGACCGTCGTCTGGCGTTGCTTGCTGGTCCGCTTTCTATATGGAGAACGTGTTGCGGTCCGAGTCGTAGTCGCAGTCGCTCTCGGCGATCGAGTCCAGGTGCTTGTTGCGCTTGCCCTGCACGTGGTTGAGCTCGCGTCGCTTCTGCTGGCGCAGCAGGAACTCCTCGAAGACCTCGAACCACGTGTTGGCCTGCTCCTCGCTCTGCGCCGACAGGTGGAGCACCTTGCCGCTCATGAGCCGCACACACAAAGCGTGCTTCTTGGGCGCGAAGTACGAGACGTCCACGATGAGCTCGGACCGGCGCACCTTCGAGTGTTCGCGGCTGTCCTTGCGGTACGAGAGGCAGCCGTTCTGGAAGACGAAGTAGCGCCGTCGCCACGTCTTGATGCGCTCGCCGCGCTTCGTGAGGTACCCGGCGGCGTAGTCGTCCAGCGCCACGACGCTGTCGTCTCGACTGCAGACCATTCTGTGTGCTAGATTGTTCGTATGGAGCTGGGAAGGCTTGTTGGTACTCGCTGGGGTGCGAGTTGGGGAATGAAGGGAGGCGTTGATTGCGAGAATCGCAGTGTGTGCGGTAGAGGCTAGGAAGAGTGGACTGGCGGGTGGCTCAGCGATTGCGCTTGCCATTCACAGACGCACAGTGGGCTGCAGCGGCTGGCGGACTGAGTGAGTGAGTGAGTGACTGGTCAAGTGAGCGCCTGCCTCGTCATCAACACTCCCCTGCGTTGCTGGTTCTTGATGCGCGTCCGTCCACACTTGCAACCCTGGTCTTCCCCGAATCCCGGCAGAAAGTCGCACCGTCGCTCTTCGCTGTATCGCATGCTATTTCACAGTCGCATCTATTTGCGCAAGCACATAATATGCAAACGATAGCGGAATTGAAACTCGCCAATGGTATTGAATATCGGAAGAACATACGTTTCTAGAGAGATGCATCGAAGTGGGTTCATCTCCTGTGTCAAGCCAGTGTGGACTTCTCCTTGAGAGTCCGAGTTCGTATCCCAATATTCTCCAGCATGCGCTCTATGCGATGGCGGCGCGTCAATGGCGCTTGATGAGCTGCTGCTGTCTTCTTATGGACGGCGGAGGCTCGTTATCGCAGCCACATGGCAGGCCGGCCAGCGGTGGCGGCATCTGGTGGCTCGGAGTGATACGACAATCCCAAGTGCACGCAAACAGCCAGCAGTGGCTCGCGCGCGCGCGTGAACGGCGGACCAGAAGTCCACGCGTGGACAGGAGACATGCTGGGTGGCAGTTTAGCGTCCACGCACTCTACGGACAGCAGTGCGTGAGTGGGGCGGGTGAGGTGTTCACGGTTTGTCCCCAAACTTCGAGCGGATTCGTACTGAATGGACCGGACATTCCTCGCTGCCTGGTTGAGTGGGTGGGGAGAGAGATCGCAGCAGCACCGACCAGGGTGGGGGAAACTCACAGCGACTCGGTCATTTTGTTGTTGTGGGCAAGCGAATGCGCTTGAAGCACCGCACGAAGCGCGGCTTCAAAGCGTTCAGAAACAGCAGAGACCGTGGGAGAATGACTGGGCTTGAAGTGAGGTCTGGCTTGCTTGTTTGGGTTTGTTAACTCCTGACCACACGCGAAGTGTGGTGGCCAGCGCACTGGGGGACTCGCCGGTGATCGCGTGTGTGTTGAAATTTCACATCCATTCAGCATTTGGCAACTCTCTCCAAGCCTCAGTCAGGTTGGTGGGCAGTGCCGGCGAGAAGTTTCGAGCGCAACTGGCGGAATCGCGCCAGCGTGCCAAGTGGGCAGCAGCCCGACGAGAGTCCAGCATTCCTGTATCGCATTGCAATGCGGGAGTCGGATGCTTTCAAGGTCTGACTTGCCTGCTGACACACACACACACACCTATTCGGTGGCTCAGGAGTATTTTAGTCACCGACTGCACTTTGTTCTCAAGGATCTTGGTTTGTCGAAAAGCTTCCACAGAAAAGCGCACAAAGCTTCAAGCAGCTCGACGACACCTTTGTTCTTCTCGGCTTGGTGCCTCCATTTCGACGAGAGGGCTGCACAACTGATCCCAGCGAGAGAGAGACGATGCCGCCGCAGACGCCCGCGCCGCGCGTGCGCCAGGCCACCCACGCCGGGTCCTGGTACTCGCACGAGGAGCAGGAGCTCGACACGCAGCTCACAGGTGTGTATTGCTGGGGTGGACAATGGACAATGCAACGCTGTCCTTGTGCCGCAAATGGCTGGACAACTCTGTGAGTCACGAGAGTGCCGAGTGCTCAATGGCAATGTGTCCGGATGGATTTCTGCTGTGTGTGCAAAACGATAGAATGGCTGCGAACCGCGTCGGAGGAGAATGAGCACGGCGAGCACCAGACGATCCGCGCGATCATCGCGCCACACGCGGGCTTCCGGTTCGCGGCAATTTGCTAACGGGCACTGTAGCGATTACAGCGTTTGCGTTTGGCTGATTCTATTGGCGAATGTGTTTGCTTGCTATGCTAATGCAGATACTCTGGTCCAACGGCTGCGCACGCGTACCACCACCTCGAGGCGCTGGAGCGCGTGAAGCGCGTGTTCATCCTGGGGCCGTCGCACCACTTCTACCTCCGGTACAGATCTCACTCACTGCGGTGTGGTTATGCATGTGAACATTGCGCCTTCGGCTTTGAGATCTGACAGTCTTTTCTCCTTCCTGTATTTGATGGTGACGTTGTGGTCGAGCAGCGGCTGCGCAGTGTCCACGGCAGCCCAGTACGAGACCCCACTCGGGAACATCGAGATCGACCACGAGATCAACGAGCAGCTCGTCAACACTGTGAGCTCGACTGAGTATCCCCTTGCACCTTGGCGTGTCGTTGACGAGGCAGACTCTGTGTTTTATGATTGTATCGCACAGGGCAAATTCACCACCATGTCGCTGGACGTTGATGAAGACGAGCACAGCATCGAGATGCACCTGCCGTTCATTTTCAAGGTGTGTTGTGTGGCTCTTTCACTCAAGTATGATGACGTGTTCCTGCTGCTTATTCGTATTCTCCGTTACGAAAAGGTGATGAATGGTCGAAAGTTCACGGCTGTGCCGATCCTCGTCGGTAACACGAAGACCAAGATGGACCAGGAGTACGGCAAGTACGTGGCTACATCGGCGCACGCATCCTGAGAAGCACCTGACTTTCCAACTAGACTGATCGACTCGCTTGCGTTGCAGGATCCTGGCTCCGTACCTGGAGGACGAAGAGAATCTCTTCGTGATCAGCTCGGATTTCTGCCACTGGGGCTCACGGTAAAGCGTTGTCTGCTATCTCCACAGTCTACATGGCAATAGCTCGGGTATCACTGACTGACACTTTTCGATTGGGTCTCTATGCCTTGAAGATTCCGCTACCAGCCGCATGACTCGGCCTTCGGAGAAATCCACGAGTACATCAAGTATCTCGACCACGAAGGCATGAAGGTACGTCCGCAGGATTCGGTTCTTGTGCAGACACGAAGGTCGTAAGGTTCACCAGACGTTTAACGCGTTGCGTGCCTGCTTGCTGTTGTGAATGTATCAACCGACAATTCCTTCCAACAGCTCATCGAGCGCATTGACGCGACGGGCTTCTCGGAGTACCTGGAGAAGACGAAGAACACGATCTGCGGGCGCCACCCGATCTCGCTGCTGCTGCACACGATCCACGCGTCCGACAAGATCCGCTGCACGCTCAAGTTCGTGCAGTACGCGCAGAGCAGCGCGTGCAAGCACCACGGCGACTCGTCCGTGAGCTACGCGTCGGCAATTGTGTACCACAACCCGTGAGAGAGTGAGAGAGAGGCACGGTCACCGATGGACTAGGACGCACAGTGAAATGTCGGTGGTCATGTGTGACAGACTGTATCGTCTGCACGTTGTTCAAGCTGATACGCAAAAATACTATCAAAGCGCGTTTGGATGTGAGCAGACGAAGAACTCCACTCTGGACTGACGACCTGTTTGTCAGGTCGAAAATCGCTTGCCATGGGATTGTGAGAGTGCGAGATGTATTTTTGGTCGAGACCTGGCTGGACCTGAACTCGCCTATCGCTGCATGCGCTGCTGTCACTGCGGTATTGCCTGAGGAAATATTCACCGCGCATCACAACATCGTGTGGACGAATGTTTCGAGCGCACAGATCATCGTCGCTGTCGTCAACAGCGTCTTCGGCAAATCCAGTGGTCCCTTCAGTTGCTTCGAGCGGAGGCTCGTTCGACCGGCCCGCTACGCTCTCGTCCTTGAGTGTCCGAAGCATCGCTGTGTCGGCATCGGGGCAGCAGAAGAAAGACCGATCGGCATGGAAGCGCTTGACCAGAAAACTCTCGCAGGCGCTGGGCACGAAGAAGTCCAAGACGAAGAGCTTGTTGGCCCTGCCGCCAGTGCAGGAAGACCCGGCGGTTCACAAGGAGACGCAGATAGCAGCAGCTGCACTGATCGCTGGACCTGTTGCACTCGTCTCGTCACAGGATCAAAGCAGTGCTGAAGAATGCAGCAGTGAAGCTTCAGTCTGTGAAAGCGCAGAAGAAACGGAGCAAGTCAGTCACACCAAAGCAGTGTCAAATGCTGAGAGGCAGCGAGAGTCGGCTTCACCTGTGCTTCTCGAGCTTATTGACACCATCCCAGTCGACTTGCCTCTCATCCGGTACGTTGCAGAGTGTCTACTGACAGATGCGCCACCAACACCAGGTCTACACGGAGAGCCCTCGAAGGACGTGGAGTCGCAGTTATTCTTCAAGAGCTTGGAGCTGAAGAAGTGGACCTTGGCGCAGGTTCTCGCGGTGAAAATACAGCGACGACTTGCTTTCCGGCATAGGGCGACAGATGACAGCGACAAACACGCAGACAAGAAGCGAATACGATTGGGGTCTTCGGCGATTACAGAGGACGACTGCGATGTGGTCCTGAGCTTTTTGGACACCTGCTCTGCATGACATTGATCCATAGAGTGCCACCGATGTCAAATTCTAGCGAACACAGTTACAACCTACCGGCACATGCGAGCTGTGCTTCATTGTTTTTGTCTTGTTCTCAGTCCCGCGCCGGCCCGAACGCCTTGGTGAAGATCTCCTGCACCTGCGCCTTGTTGCGCTTCGAAAGACCGACGGCGCACGCCGCGAGGCTCTCGCGCCCGATGAAGTCGATCGGAAGCTTCTTGCTGACCACCTTCTCCAGGTGCGCCTTCGCGTACGTCCACGCACCCTGGTTCAGCGGCTCCTCCTGTACGTACACTACCTTCTTCACGTTCTCGAACTTGGCCATCTCCTCGGCCACCTGCTGGAACGGGAACGGCGCGAGCTCTTCCAGGCGGATGATCGCGATCTCCGACGGGTTCTCCGACCTGCTCGCGCGCTCCTTCACCAGATCGTAGTAGAATTTACCCGAGCAAAAGTATACCTTCTTAACTTCACTCGGCTCGGAGATCGACGCGTCACCAAACACAGGCTGGAATTGAGTGGCAGGACCCAGATCCTGCAGAGACGACGTCGCATCCGCCAGACGCAACAGCGTCTTTGGTGCCATCACCACCACGGGCTTGCGGAACGACCGCTGCTGCTGGCGACGCAGCATGTGGAAATAGTTTGCGGGCGTCGTCGGGTTCACGACGATGATGTTCGTGTCGTGCTGGTAGTCCTTCCAGTCCACTTGCTTCTTGGACGCGTACGACGGCGTCAGCGCGGGCGTGTCGACGAGCTGCAGGAAGCGCTCGACGCGTCCGCTCGAGTGGTCGGGGCCAGCGCCATCGTAGCCGTGCGGCAGCAGGAGCACGAGACCCGACTGGCGCATCCACTTGGACTCGGCGCACGCGAGGAACTGGTCGATCACAATCTGCGCGCCGTTGAAGAAGTCGCCAAACTGCGCCTCCCAGATCACCAGGTTCTTCGGGTCTTCCCATGAGTAGCCGTACTCGAACGCCATCACGGCGAGCTCCGACAGGTTGCTGTTGATCACCGTGAATTTGCCCTGCGACTCTGGCAAGTGATGGAACGGGAAGTACAGCTCCTCCGTCGCCTGGTCAGTGAACGCCGCGTGGCGCTGGCTGAAGGTGCCACGTCGGCAATCCTGACCCGCCAGGCGAACCGAGTTGCCTTCGCGCAGCAGGCTGCCGAACGCCATGGCTTCGGCCGTCGCCCAGTCGACACGCACGCCCTCCGGCGCGCTCTTGGTCAGCATCTTCTTACGCGACTCCACGTGTGTGCGCTGCAAACGGTCGTGGGCTTGGATGTGCGGCGGCAGATTCACTGATTCCAGACCAACGTCCAGCAGCTTGTCGAGAGACAAACCCGTCGACTCATTCACGTACAGGTCCTCAGCCTGCGGCTGTCCGATAGACGACCACTTGCCCTTGAACGCATCGATCTCAGTTGGTGTGTAGCCATCCGAGGCGATCTGCAGCTCCTTCTCCAAATGCGCGTTCAAACGGTCGACGAGCTTCTGCACGCCCTCTTCCGTCACGAGCCCCGTGGTCTGCAGCTCCTTGCTGAACTTGATAGGGAAACGACCCGCTTCGCCCACGGCCTCGTACATCTTGGGTTGCGTGAAGCGAGGCTCATCAACCTCGTTGTGGCCATGGCGGCGGTACCCGATCATGTCGATCACGATGTCCTTCTTGAAGCGGTTGCGGTACTCAACTGCGAGACGCGCCGCCTGGATCACGTGGTGCACGGACTCGCCGTTCACGTGGATCACTGGCGCTTCGATGCCCTTGGCGATGTCGGACGAGTAGCGCGTCGACCGGCCATCCTTGAAAGTCGTCGTGAAGCCCACCTGGTTGTTCACGATCAAGTGCACTGAGCCACCGGTCTTGAAGCCAGGCAGCTGCGAGAGCGAGAGTCCTTCGGGCACGCAGCCCTGGCCGGAGAACGCGGCGTCACCGTGCAGCATGAACGCCATCGCGTTCGAGCCAGCGTCGATCTTTGCGCGCACTTTCCCAGTCGTCACTGGGTTGATGATCTCCAAGTGCGACGGGTTGTGCAGCAGTGAAACGTGCACTTTCTTGTCGCCGAAGCTCTTGTCGACAGACTGCGCAATGTGGGACGTCACGTCGTCGACGCCGTGGAACTCTTTGGGGAACTCCGAGTTGCCCTGCACCTTGGAGAAGAGCTTGTGCGCAGGGTACTCCAACAGCGACACCAGCAGCGCCAGGCGGCCGCGGTGCGGCATGCCGATCACCACGTCCGAGATACCAGCAACTGCTGCAGCGTTGAGCACAGTGTGGACTGCCGGGAGCATCGCCTCCGCGCCTTCGCCCGAGTATCGCTTGAACGACGAGAACTTCTTGGCCATGAACGTCTCGAACACATCCGCGCTCAGCATACTCGTGTACGCGTTGCGCAGGTCGGACGGCAGCACGGGGAACTTCTGGTCGAGCGACTCGACCGCCTGCGCGAGCCACGCCTTCTCCTCTGGCGATGACACGTGCTGGAACTCAAAGCCCATCTTTCCGCAGTACGTCTGCTGCAGGTGGTCGTAGAGTTGCTTGCCGTTCACAGCACCAGCGGGCACAGTAAACTCACCCGTGTTCGCCGCTGCGGCGTCGCAGTCGAACAGCGCCTGGAAGTTGGACGCCATCAGGTCTTGCACGCGCTGCTTCTTTTGCAGCTGCAACGGGTCCAAGTCCGCCTCGAGGTGGCCGTATTGGCGAAAGGCGCTCACCATGGAGCGCAGCGCGAGCGACTCGAGCGTCGGCGCCGAGGTGGACGACGAGGACGCGAACGCCGCGCGCTGCAGCGACAGCAGCGGAGAAGAGCAAGACCGCGAGGTGGTACTACGGCGCGCCGCATCCCGCACGACGCGCGCGACGGAGCCCTGGAGACGCAGCATATTGGAGATATTCTCTGCGCTGCCTGCCTTCAACTCACCCGAATATCCGAATGTGACGCCCGCACTGGTTGCATGACGACACTCGCTCCTGCTGCAAGCAACAACATCAAGTCGTCCAATCCGGAGGATACCCGCTTCGTAAGAAGTCGCTCGGGCGATCCGCAAGCAGCAAAAAGCGTAATTACAGACTCGTAAAAGCCAAAAAGTGCTGAACTTCAAGACCTGAAATACTGTGGGATATAATACCCCGGCTAAAACAGGCTACCGAAATGGCGCGGTTCGTCTACAACCTCGGGAACGTTATACCAACGAGCAACTCTGGAAGAGCTGCGCAGATGGAGCACGGCGTGATGGGTGGCGCTGCTGCGATGACGGGAGGTTCGACGCGCCGCGCTCGTCTACAGAGCCTGCTGTGGCGCGCTGTCCTCAATGTCGTCGTGGAACGTGTACGTGTGGACGTCTTCGTCCTTGTCCGCGCCTGAACCGCCGCCGCTGCCAGTGCTCTGCGCGTGGTACTTTGCCAGCAGCGCCATAATCTCTTCGCGCTCGTGCGGTGCGTCGATGAGAGCGAGCAAGTCGTGCGCCAAGTCCGCGTGATCCTCATCCAAAAGCAACTCGATCACGGGAATGTACCCGATCGCGGGACGCGCGGCGGCGGTGATGACCAGCAGCGTCTGCCACTGCTCGGTCTGCGCGAGCACCTTGAGCAGCGCCCACGAGAACTGACGCGGGTGCACGTCAAACTGCTCCGCGAGCTCGACTGCCATAGAGAACACGGTCGAGTGCGTCGGGTACAGCGCAAAGAGCTTGTGCAGCGTCTCGATGAGCGAGCTGCCGACGAGGTACTCAACGCCTAACGCGGACTGCAAGTTGCTCTGGCACTGCAACAACGCAATCGTCTCGTCCGTCATCACCTGGTTGAACGAGTCTTTGGAGCGAGACCCGATGTGCGGATTTGCTCTTGCCGTGCTGTCGGTATGAGACGGTGCTTTTTGATCTACCGCCTGCTGCAAGAGCTTGGACATTTCCTGCAGCCTCTTGAGCTTCTTCTTCACACGCGAGGATTCCTCTCCATACGCCAGTTTGCCCACCGTGTGAGCTGCTCGCGCGTAGTCCTGCTCAATCAAGTACAATTGGAACGCGTTCTCGACATTCGAGCGCGCGTGGAGCTCTTGGCTCACGTACAGGCGAGTTGCGCGAGGGTACTTGGCGAGAATGCGCAGGAACTGGTCCGTGTCACCCCTGCATTTCTGCTTCAGTTGAGCCATCGCCTGATGGATCGCTTCCGAGGAGCTCAGTTTGTTCTCGCTCAGTCCTTTTAGGATCGCCTCTTCCTTGGACGCCACCACGCCACTGGGTGCATTGCTTGGCTGTGCGCTCGCTGTAGCTGGTGGTGCAAACGCACTAGCTTCCAGCTCGCGCTCGATCGAAAGCGAGAACGGGAACTCGTTGTGGCGGTCGTACACGATGTCCATCTCGCGCGGCCAGTGCGCCAGCATGAAGTTCACGTGCGCGCGGTCCTCGGCCTCCATATCGCCATCATCACCGCCTTTGCCCGCGGTGGGGGATCGCAGCACTTTTGCCAGCTCCATGCGCGTGACCGCCTGCTTGAGCGCTTGGTAGAAGGCGAATCTGCTCGAGTACCCGCCACGACCGCTGGCCCCATCGTCACTGTACGGGAGGTACGCGCTCTTGAAGAAGAGCTGCCTGTCGTCCTGGAAGACGCTCCACAGAGCGCCCATGCTGCTTGCGGTGGATGGCAGCAGACACACGCGAAGCGGCGCGCCCAGGATTGGGTTTGCACAGCTGAAGTGGTGCGAATGAGAGTGGTTGACCGAACTCACGCGTGCCACCCTCGTCCCTTCGTGTGCAAAAGCGCGTGAGAGGGTGTGGAGGAGCGCCATATTCTTCAAGGTCACGTAACAAGGGAGCAATAGAGTGGGACACCTTATCTCCAAAGATCCCGCGATCCTCGAGCCGCAGCCACACGCGCGGTCTCCACAATTCATGGGAGCGAATGGCGCATGGCCAGGAAGAAGATATCGAACAACGAGGACAGCGCTTGAGCTGCACGAACAAATCGATGGATACGCTGTCGTAGCTGAAGAGAGGGCGTGCAGTTGGCTTTATTGATTGAGTCTGAAGTGAGGAGTTTTGGCTGAGTGGCGTGTGCCTTGTCTGTGTGCGAAACGTGCATCAACTGATGATCTTCGCGTCGTCTGGGTCTCAAGTCCTAATTCACTGGTGCGGCGCGATGAGCCGGGTCCGCTGGCGAGCGCTTCTGAGATTCGTGCGCCACTTCTCCCGCCCAGTCGGCCTCGAACGCGTAGTCCGCTAGGGACTCGTCCACGTCGTCGTCCTCGTCGCTCGCTATGAGCTCCTCGTCGTCCGCGAGCTCCGTTGACACGGAAGACGCTGTACGCTTGCCGTGTCGCCGGTCACCACGTCCATGGCGGATGGTGCGGGGAGAGTCCTTGAGCTCGAGTGGCAGCATCGTGTTATCTACAAATGAGCGTTTGTCACTCCACAGAGCTTCTTCGTCGCCTTCTGGGATGTACACGTCCAACGAGCTGGGCGATGCTAAAGACGACCCGGCGCTGTTGCTAGTCACACTGTTGGAGACTCGCTGCTGCTGGTGTTGTTGTTGTGAGGTAGATGGCAGTGTCCTCGTGAGGTCTTCTTCCGAGACGACGAAGCTGGACGAGTCCGCAAAGAGGTGCACGGGGTTGTACATGCTCTGCACTGCGTCGATGCAGCGCGACATGCGCAGCGTGAGCGGGATCGTCACCAAACGGATCCAGATCGGCGACCCCGTGTCCTGGACGCGCACCATCATCCGCAGCCCTCCACTCGCGTTCTGCGCCATGAACGTCGTCGTCGCTTGAGTAGCAGTGCCCTTGTTTGTGCAGTGGCCGCGCATAAATTCTTCGAGCTTCTCGATGTCCTGCGGCGCGAGGAACTGGCAGAGATTCCGTCCGTAGAGGTCCTGCGCGCTCAGGTCGGGCGAGTGCGAGAAGCACTGCGCGGACTCGGCCGTCGCGGAGATGAACTCGCCCGTGGGCAGGCAGTTGGCCACGCGCTTGCCGTGCGGTGCCTGGTTGAGCTCGAGCAGCGTCACTGGGCCGAGATCCATCGTTGCTGATGTCGACGGCGTCAGCTGTGCGGTTGAGAGACGAGAAAGTGGAAAGTGGCTGTTGCTGATAATGGACTGGCACGTCGTCGCGGCGCGTCGATGCTCGTGGCTCAGGGCTTTTCTCAGTCGGGTCCAGGCGCGCTCTCGTGTGGTCAAATCGCTCTTGCGAGTGAGGGAGAGTGAGGGAGTGATGTCTGCCTAGTCCGGAGGCGCGCGTGCACCAGAATTGTTGGTTCTGCGAGTGACGTGCCCTTGCACTGCTGCTGCTTGCTGTGCGTGCGTGCGTGCGCTCACTTTGGCGAATGATAGCTCTAAACGGATCTATTTGTGCTGCCTCGCTCGGATAGCGTGCGTGCGGCGGGCAACTTTGAACAACTAACTGGCTCGCACACTTTCTGCGTTCGATATTTTCTGGATTTGTTGTTGCTGCTGTGCGACTGCCTGCGCCTTGTGCGGATACAGACCGCACCAACCGTTGAAAGTGGCTGGGTGATCGTCGCACTGCTGGCAGCACGAGGCTATTGTCGACACCCACCCGGCCCGATGGAACGTTCCAAGTTGAAGAGAGGGCCGCGTCCACCCGCCGTCCAGCCTTCTGCTGGTCGATGCTCGAACGGATGGATACGAGGACACGGCCCGCAGGCGTTGGTCAAAGCCAGCTTCCTGTCGACATGCCTCGTGCGAGGCCAGGATGAGGTTGTCGCTTCACACTGTCAACGAGCTGGCGCGCTCGGAGCTTTTCACCATTTTCGATTGATTTGACTTGGGCAACCAAACCGCAATTTGTCAGGAGAGGTCGATCAGTACGCTTGCTGATTTGTTACAAGATACGAGGCGAAAACGCAAGTCTTGTAACAAACGAAGAAGGGTCGCCCCGTGACCCCGAAATCACTTTTGTCGGTTGTCGATCGCTCCCTGTCGTTCGTTGACCAAAGCCACCGCGAAACAAAGAACAACAAAGCACGATGAGCAGCAACGCGCGCGGCGAAGAGGATGCGGCGGTTGTGGCCGTCCCAGAAGACGGTCGCGAGTACCGAGTGGTCGTTGGGCGGTCGCTGACTGGCGGCGGTGGAGGCGGGGGCAGCGCCGACGAGCATGACGACGCGTCAGAGAACCACGTCGGCGGCGCGAGCGCGATGATGATGGCGTTGCGCCAACAGTCGAACAAGAGGATCAAAACAGCAGGCGGCGTCGCTGTGCCGACAACTTCAACTAGTCAGCACGGCGGCGCAAGTGAGATGTGCGTGTCGTTCCGCTACGAGTTCCAGCCGGCGTCGGTGGACAAGAGGATGCCCGGACTCGTCACGATGGACGACTCCAACGGGCTGCAAGTGCTGCGGGGCAACTCGACCGGCGCGCCCGGCGGCATCCTCTTTAAAGGCAAAGCGATCGAGAACAAGGAGATCGACTGTCTGCTGATCTTCGACGGCACGTGCTTTCGGCTGGAGCGGTGTCCAATCTCGTATACGCAGCTGCGACACGTGCGCGCGCCGCCGGCACGCCGCCCAGGAGTTGTGAAAGCGCTTTCCGATCCGACGGCATCTTCTGTTGCCAATGCGACGTCAATTTCATCAGCAGCGACAGCACCAGGCTCCACTGCTGCTGCTGCCAATACAAGTGCAACTGAATCACCGACGCAAGTAGCGGCAGTGCCTCGTGCCGGAAGAGGTCGGGGAAGAGGTCGGGGAAGAGGAAGAGGTCGCGGAGCGAAACAGCCTGCGGCACCTCGCGCCACGAAAGTGGCAAAGCCAGCAGCAGCAGTTGCTCCGGGCTCAGCTCCACCAGCTCGTCAGCCTCGAAAGAAAGCCGCAGTGGAGAACGCGTCAGAGCAGTAGGGCTCTATTGCATGCCATTGAATGTGCTGTGCAACATATTCACCACGTGCAACAGCGTTGGAGCTCTTCGCACCATTTGACCCGAAGGCGACTGGTTCAAGTGTGACGCAACAATAGTGTGGGCCACTTCAACTTGGGGCTCCAAAAGCGTTCTGTGAAAAGGCACCTGAGAAAACGGCGCGCCCCTTTTCGAGCAACCTGAGTCGCCTTGTGGAATGCGTTGTGCGGCAATGTCACCAGCAATACCTTCCGAGTTAGCGTAGATGTTGACTTGTCCGCACTATGGCAAGTTACGGTCTGCCACCACGGACTAATGTAATGGCTCTGCAAAACGAAAACGACAAACGCATCATTGCACGTAAAGAGGGTTGGTCTTCTGGCTCCGGTTCAAACGAAAAACGACAAACGCTCGATTTATTCCCGGGTATAGAGGCATTTAATGCGCGAGTTGTTGAAGAGCAACGATGGAAATCGCTGCCCAATGCGAATGGGCGTTGTTCTTTCTTCGCGTGCTCGCTGTTCTCTCCGGCAAAATGAAGAGCGGGCCACACTCACACACACGCAAGCAGACCAAGCAAGCAGACCGAGCAAGCAGACCAAGCAGGCAACGATGGGCTCCATGAACCGCCGACGTGAGACCGACGTGATGAAGCTGTACGTGCTCAGTGGCGCGTGCGTGTACGACGCTGTCCTTTGTTGCAGTCGATTGACAATACCAAAACGGACGCGCGCATGTGTGTGTGTGTGTCCATGTGTGAACGAACACACACAGGATGATGAGCGACTACGAGGTGCAGCTCACGGACGAGTCCAAGACGAGCGACTTCCACGTCAAGTTCCACGGACCGAAGGACTGTACGTGCCGAAACGCTGATCCAATCGGATACCTGTTGGCATGTGAGCGTGCGTGGCGGAAAGCTCACACAATGATCTGCCTTTTCTGTCCTTGTGACTGTGGATTCCGTGCGAACAGCTCCGTACGAGGGCGGGTCCTGGAAGATCCACGTGTCGCTGCCGAGAGAGTACCCGTTCAAGTCGCCCTCGATCGGCTTTGTGAACCGCATCTACCACCCGAACGTCGACGACATGTACGTGTTTCCTTGCATCCTCTTGTAGCGTGAAGGCGTGCTGAGCTAACTTTGCTTGCTGTGGCTCTTCATGCACTTGAGCAGGTCGGGGTCTGTGTGCCTGGACGTTATCAACCAGACCTGGAGTCCGCTATTCGGTACGTGCATCGCTCTCTTGTTGCTGTCCTATGCCATTGCGCTTTGGGCTAACCAAGCACTTGCTATTCTCATGCTCTCTGCGGCATGCTTGTTGTTGCTTTGCTTCAGAGCTGCTGAACGTGTTTGACGTGTTCATCCCGCAACTGCTGCGCTACCCGAACCCGAGCGACCCGCTGAATGGAGAAGCCGCGTCGCTGCTCATGAAGGACGCCGAGTTGTACAACAACAAAGTGCGAGGTGAGCCCCGACTCTTCAGACATGCGTTCTTACTGTCTAGGGTGTCTTATATTGCCTGTAGCAACTGCTGAGCTCTCTGCGAATGCCTGGTTTGTAGAATACGTCCGCACGTACGCGTCGCAGCACATCGACATGGGCACGGACGACGACGACAGCGACGTGAGCGACATGAGCGACATCGAGTGAGTGCTCGCAAGCGCGACGCTGATGCGCAAACTAGACTCTGTGTCTTTCCACTTGGCGGCTCGCACTGCTGCTGCAACTGCTGCAGTATGGAGCTGTTGGGACCCCACATCCTCCCCCCACTACTGCATGTGCTTCGTGTATTGTTTTCATTATCAGTTCTCTCTGTTTTCTTCTCTCGCTCAAGTGCTTGGTTCGTAGCATCCAACAGAGACACCAGAGAAAGACACACCACCCGTCTTCTTGTTTCCATTGTTCTCGTTGTATTGATTCTCGCTTGTGTGCGCTTGCTCGCTGCTGATCTCGCACTCGTCTTGACTTGTTTCGTTGCTTCTTTCTCTACTTGGCCATGAAGTTGGAGGCGTCCGCGTGCCTCTGGATGTAGTGCTTGTTGCGGCGCAGGCGGTCGCCCATCTCGCCGCCTTCGCCCATGTACGCAGCGTCGTGCATCTCTCTGTTTGTTCACAGCAAACGCCACACAACAACAGACACAATCGTCAGTCTCTCTCAAACAACCAATAGACACCCACGCACCGACTTCACAAGCACGTACTTGAGGAAGTGCGGGTTCTTGTTCGCCTTGAGCTCCTCGTCGTCGAGCTCCTTGCTCTTCTGCGTCGCGCGCTTGACGATGTATTCCTCCCGCTGGCGCGCGTCCTCGAGCATCTGCGCCGCCATGCGCCGCTTCTCCTCCTCCGAGTACTGCGCGGCACCGCCAGAACCAGACGACTTGGAGAGTTTCTGCTTGCGCTCGTCGTCCTCCTTGCGGCGCTTCTCACGCGCGATCTCGAGAAACTTGGAGTTCGGACCGAGCGTCGTCGTGTCAATGTCCTTGCACTCCACCTGCTCACCATACAGCAACATTAGAACAGGCGTTAGCAAACTGAGCTCCGTGTCGACACACAAGAGGCATAGATGACACAAGGGATGACGTACAGCCCCGTCGCGACTGATGAGCCCGTATTTGTGGCCGTCCGCTGGCTTCTTGCGCTCACCGGAGATGTTGTCCGTTGATGCGTGCGCATCGCGTCTGTGCGCATTGTCGTCAAGCTTCTCCGGTCGTCGCTGGTCACGTCGATCTCCATCATCATGGCCATCATCGCGTCTTCGGCGTGGCTGTCGCTCTGGACTGCGGCGTCTCTTTTCTTCACGACTTGGGCTTCTGTGAGCGCGGTGATCATCACGAGAACGGTCATTTCTTGGAGGAGAGCTCGCTCTGCGATCGCGCCTGTCATCTCGACGGCTTCGGTACGAGTCGCGACGGGGACTCGAGCTACGACGGCGTTCTGGTGAGTCTCTCTTTGAGCCTTCTCGCTTGCTCTCGTGACGCGACTCTTCATTTCGATCCACACGTGGGCTCGGACTGCGACGGCTCGGGCGATCGTGGTCACGACCACCACGAGTACCACTGGCTGCAGAACGCCGGCCGTCTCTGCTTCTGCTTCTTCTCGCACGATCGTAACTGGGGCTGCGACCACGTGAGCGCTCCTCATGATGGCGGCTGGTGCGCGGACTCGAGCGATCTCTTCCTCGCTCCTCATCTCGTCCCCCTCGCTCGCGGCTTCTGTCCCATCCACGGTACACATCACGCTCCCGCTGGCGTGAAGCAGCAGGCGAGCTGTCCCGCCCACGCGAGCGCGATCTCCCGCGCGTCGCCTTCTCCTCTTCAAAGCGGTCGGTCTCGAACTCACGCGTGCTACTGCGCTTTAACTCACGAAGCTTGTCGTTCTCGTCGTCACCACCACTGGACTCATCGGACGCGATGCTGCGGTCGCGCTTGCGCTTCTTCTCTCCCCTGACGCGCTTCTTCTCCTTCTTCTTTTCTTTTTTCGCCTTCTTCTTCGCCTTCTTCTCGCTCAGGATCTTGTCCACGCTTGCCTTGATCTTGCCCATCTTCACTGGGTTCTTCAATACGTTCTCGTGCACGGCCTGCTGGCGCTTGCTGCATATGAAAAACAATACAAACGTGTCAATCGAGCAACCGTGCGGTACACTCAAATAGGAATAAACCGCACAAGACGTACCGGATGAGCATCATCGGGTCTTCGTTCAGGCGCGAGAACGCGTCGTTCGCGGGCAGAGCGCTCTTCGTAAGCGCCAGGGAGCCGTACTTCGTCGTCCCCAGCTGCTTGAGGTCCGAGGACGCAGAGTCGGGCTTGTACTCCTTGCCCAGCAAGTACTCCTCCGCAGTGTTCCCGCTCTGCGCCATGGGACCCTCGTAGAGCCAATCGACGCGCTCGAGCGCCGCGGACTTGTTGCCATTGGCCGCTTGCAGCTGCCTCAGCTCCTGCAGCTGGCGCTCCTCCTCGATGTTCTTGCGCAGCTCTGCGAGCTTCTTCTCCTCCGCGTCGTGCTTCTGCTCGGCGATCCACACTTTCTCCACATTCTGCAACACGAAAGAAAGCAATAACGACGCACACACACACACACACACACACAAAGCGAGGGACAGAGGCGATGAGCGAGACGATCCGGCAAGGCGCCGCCGCATGCAGCGAGCGGACATGTATACACAGAGCAGGAGCGCATGTACGTACGCGCAGGTTGGCCGTGTGCCAGCTCTTCTTGGCCAGGAACGCGAGCGACATCCTTTCTGTGTTGGCAGCTCTTTGCCCGACAAAGTGGTGACTGAGAGAAACCTGGTCCAATTGTAAAGTTCGCGTTCACTCGACAGCCAACGCCATCATTCCAACCGAATCTAATGATTTGTATACAGGATTATTCACAGGAAAACAGCACTTTAACGATGTGCTTTATTATGCATGTTGCCTAGCGAGCGCAGCTCTCGAATTTACCCTACGAAAGCGATCCCCAAGCGACGCCGCAGATCATTTTGGAAATGCGACCGGCGCGAGAAGGCCAAGCAAAGCTGGATCTGAGTGACCGCTCGACTGCGTCACGATGAGCTCCACGGCTGCGAGTGAACCAAATGCGTCGCAGATGACGGACCAGCCGCTGACTACGCCTTCGCATGCAGCGGCGCCTTTCTCTTCGGCTGACAGCAGCGATCCGTCCACGGTGGTGCTGAGAAACCGCGGCGTCCCGAGCGCCATGGGCACCGTGCGCCTCGGCGGCGCCGGCAGATCGTTCCCAGTCGCAGCTTCTGGTCTCCAAGTGCTCACTACACGCAGTGCAACAGGCCAGATCGACGGCGGTTTGGCAGCGAGGAGAGCAGCGACTGTCGTGGGCTCGGCTGGCTCTGTAGCCTCGGGTATGTTGGAGCGCAAACAGTACAAGAATCTCGATTGACCGACGGCTCAATGTGCACTAACTTGCCCATATCACCACTGATACATAACGCAGACCAGAAGCGGCACGTATCGCTAGAGGTGCGTGCGATCGTACAGCTAACCGACCACACTTGCCTGCTCACCTCCTCCCAGCTGCGCTAACTGGAGGCCCCGCTTTGTATCTATCGTAGCGCCACCCGAGCAGCCCTTTCGGTCGCAAGATTGAGCTCACGCAGGTTCGCACACTTTCTTTGCGCTGCTGATATTGGTCAAACAGTAGCACCGTGATTGACTTTTACTTGCGCAGAAGCTCATCCTTGTCCCTGACGAGAGCGAGCGCGAGCGCTTCCAAGTGCGGAAGAGCATCATCAAGACGCTGCCGCACAAACACAAGCTGCACGAAGACATGGAAACTTGCACCAGCACCAGGCAGAAGGCCGCTCGTCCAGTCAACCCGGATACGAAGAAGAAAGACTCACCGCTAGTATTACCTAGGAGCCTCGAGCCTCAGATCACGACCAAGGCGACAACTGGAGATGCACGAACTAAAGTCCGAGCGCCAGCACTGGCAACGACAAAGCCTGCTCAGCAGCAAGCTACACGACGCCCGCCAGCCATCGACACACGCCACGATCACTGTCAAGGCTTCTCAGCTTCCATGCAGACTACGAAGTCGATGGGCCGCGATGGAGCATGTCGCAGTGTCGCTGGAGTTCCGCCTGACCTGCAGCTCTTCACGCAGAGAACCGAAGATCACAACACAGGCAGGTCGGCGAGAAAGGCTTTCCACACCGCGTTCCACGCGCACTCGACCGTCCAGGACAGCCAACGAGAAGCCAAAGCAACAACTATCATTAGCCACATGCCAACCAGCTCTGCAGCTTTCAACAAGTCCCCGTGGCGACAGATGGACGAGTCCATCGAGCACATCTACGAGGACCCGTCGACTGACTTTGTGCAACTCAAGCTGCTCGCGCACAAGAGCGGCGAGAGCAGCAAGCGGCAGAAGCTTCTCGAGCGCGAGCGCGTCTTGGCTGCCGCTTCGGAGCTGCGCGAGCGCGAAGCGAGAGAACGCGCACCTTTCGAAGAGCTGCAGCGCAAGAAGAGCCAAGTGGAGCAGCTCTCGGAGGCGATTCGCGTCCGGAACAGAAAACTGGTGGTCGTGAAGAGCGAGCCAGTTTACGCCATTGCCGACAGAGTTGGTGCTAGGGCGGTTAACCGATATGATGATGATAACCAGGATGCCGAGCCAAAGCGGAAGCCGCCTGTGCCGCGCCAGCATGGACGTCGCAAGGCGCAGCTCCAGACCAGGAACAGCCAGCTGAAGGCCGCGACCGAGGCGATCACGAAACAGCTGAGCCAGCGCAGAGTGGCAGCTCCAGTTGGCTCTGCTGTCTCGAACGCTGCTACGAGTACCAGGCCAAGGCAAGATAGACAGCAGCAGCCATCGCAGCCTGGTTCGGTCTCAAGCTCGATTTTGCTGGGGGACTCGGGTGAGTTTGCTAAGCAGGACGTGCGCCAGTCGATCGGCGAGGAAAGCCAGGAAGGCGAGGCAAGTGCACGTCAAGACACACCACAGAACGAGGCAATGCCTCCAGTCTCACCACCGCCTGAGCAAAGCTCTGACGCAGAAGATAGGTCTCTATTACAGCCGCATAAGAAGCGAGCAAGGGCTACTCGCAGGACGCCTCGACCCCATAACACCCCGGTACACGGAGAAGAGCAACCGATTCCTGTGGTGTCCAAGGAGAAAAGCGAGCGACGCGAGCTCGCGCGGGAGTTCATGGAGCTGCAGAAGCAGAGTCGACAGCTACGCAGTGCGAAGGAGAAGCAGCGCCTGGAAGAGGAGAAGCAGAGAAGAAGGCTTCAATTAGAGGTACGTCTTGGCTTCATCGCATTGGGACCTTGGGTCTGTGTTCTAATGATATTACTGTATGTGTATGTTTATGACTTTGTAGAAACTGGAACAGGAACGGATCGAGAGTCTGCGGCGCTCCAAGAAGAAAAGTTTCAAGCGCAGTCGCGTGCTAACCAGAGCGGAGAGCGACCGCCATTCTTCTCATCACAATGGCTTTCGTGGACGCAGTGAGACGGACGAGAAGAGCGCTGCTGGGTTTCCCGTGAGTGACGATGATGACGCAGCTGAGAAGTTCCATAGAGTTGCAGATGATGATCGCAGTGAGGACGATGACCTCGATGGGGACGAGTTCTTCGCATCGGATCAGGAGAATCAGCGTAACAGCAGGAATCGGTCCTTTGAGAGAGTTGGTGGACACGATGCGTCCGTTCTGATCGGGTATTCGTCAGCCGATGAGAAGCGGTCGCCCTTGGCTGCATCAGCAAAAGAAGTGGACGTGAGATTGCGTCGGTTGCTGGAGCTGGAGGAGAAAGCAACACAACTCTCGATGCTCGTGAACGGCATCAAGGGGCGGAATGTGGCAACGCCGTCTGCTGTATCAGCTCAGCGTGCCGTAATCAAAGAAGAGCAAGCGAGAGAGGACGACTTGCGGTTCCCGACACCGAGGCAGTACGCTGGTTTGGATGGTGGTTACGACGACCAGCAAGATAAAGCATCTCAGCATGATGAGGATGAAGCCAAGGCATCGAGTTCCCATGAGATGGACGCTCACAGCTCTGGTGGTGACGAAAGTGAAGTCGAGAGCACTGTGAGAAGCGAAGAACTTGATTGTTACAGCGATGGAGGCCGCCAGAGTCGACCCGACAAAGCCTTGGGCTATCGAGAATTCAATGCTGGCGAGGCTCACCATGCGACTGACACGCACCACGACATGAACATGCACGCAGAGGAAGTCCGGCTGCCAGCCAGCGCGTCGATCGACGTCGAGTCCATGGCTGCACAGCTGAGCTACCTTGGCGAGTCGCACGAGTTTGATCTGCGCACGATCGGGGTCCACAACATCAAGGTCCAGTGGCCCATCGAGCACCAGAGCGACAACGAAGATGCTGCCGGTGATGGCGGTCATACCCGTGTCTCTCCCAGCCACTCGCCTGCTTCTTCTCGGTCTTCGTCACGGCCACGGCGTCATCAGTTCGACCCGAATCAGTTGCTGTCCAGTCCCCGTGCTTCTTTCGACTCAAGCCACTCCGCAGATCCGTTTGAGGCGTCCATCCATTCCTACATGCAGCAGCACCAGCTGATCAACCAGGGAGGCGACACTCAACACGAAGCGTCGTCCAGCCATCCCAGTCCGCGTATCTCCAGAGCTGAGCTCGCTTCAGCTTCCCGCCATCACCACCAGCGATCAACTCTGTCGAGCCACACAACAAGCGAGGCGAACGAGGCGTTTCTGAGACTCGTGCGTGAAGCCGACGACTCGCTCAGCGTCATCAATAGCACGGCGCATAAGATCTGGCTCCAGCAGCAGCAGAAGCTACAGGCGCATGCTGAAAAGCAGCGCCAACGAGAGCTCGAAGCACTGATACAGGAGCAAGAGCGCAAGAACCAGCAGCTCCAGGCCGTCATGGACTCGCTGACAAGCGCGAGGCACGTCTCGGATTCCCGTCATGAGAGTGAGACCGACGAAGAGCAGGCTGAAGTTCAGTTTGAGCATGAGAGCCCCAGTTCCGATTCGCTTGAGGGTGAGCTCCCATTCAACCGCCTGGAAGACATCATGCAGCAGATCGAAGACGAGAAGCTACGAGAAAAGCAAGTAGTGGTGTCCAGCCAGCTGGCGCATACTAATGAGTCACAGCTTCACAACAGTAAACAGCCAGCCCCGCTGTTCTGGAACGATATGCTCGCGAGCTCCGAGCCTCTCACAAGAAACACTAACAACTCTGTGAAGCTCCGAACAATGATCGACCGATCGGAGCTACTCAAACAACAGACTCAACAGCAACATGAGGCTCAAGACGGGCTCTGCTTCTCGCAGAGTTACCAGGATGAACTCAAGCGCGTGCACTCGCCAAAGACGCTGTCGCGACTGCTGTTAGCTGAAGTCGAGTACAACGACGCGATCCACGAGGCCCACCTGCAGTTGTCCATCATGGAGCATGCCCAGGTCGTCGAGCAGGCCCAGGAGGAGACGATGAACGTGGCCACAGCCTTTAAAGAGGAGATGGAGAGCAACTTGACGAATCACCAGCTCGCGCTCGAGCACGCGATCCTGTCAAAGCAGTTTGACGGGGATTTGCAGGATGTGATGCAGGAGCTCGAGGTTATCCAGCGAACTCAGGCCCAGGAGCTCGTGAATACAACTGCGAGTATGCAGAATGAGCTTAAACTGGCGAACCGGAGGGAGGTGACAGTCCAGACTGAGGAGCTTCGAAGGGCGGACGTGGCTACGAATGCCAAGCTCTATGCTGAGACTGG
>JAASFQ010000143.1:0-41255 GCA_023333845.1 Globisporangium polare | reverse complement strand
GACCAGGTGATGGAGGGTGCTTCGAACATGAAGGACGCGGCGGTGGACAAGGGATACCAGGTGAAGGAAGGCGCGCAGGACATGGCGGGTTCAGCTCAGCAGAAGGGTGCTGAGGTGGTCGGCTCGGCGCAGCAGAAGGGTGCTGAGGTGGTCGGCTCGGCGCAGCAGAAGGGTGCTGATATGGTCGGCTCGGCGCAACAGAAGGGTGCTGATATGGTCGGCTCGGCGCAGCAGACGGGCCACGAGATGAAGGAGAGCGCGAAGCAGGGCGCGGCGAACGCCCGAGACAACAAGAACTCGGAGAGCACGTTGTACGCCCACGAGCGCCGCACGCCCAGCCACTCATCCGAGGGCCAGGGTGTGAAGATAACGTACCACCCGCAGGGCGGCAGCGGAGGCAGCTCCTTCCAGGACAATACCATGTACGACGCCGTGAAGGAACGCGCCGGTGAGGTGGGCACGGGCGTGAAGGAAGCTGTCTTTGGCATGTCGTCAGGCGAGTCGCCCACGGACGCCAAGCAGAAGCGCGAGCATCGCGGCGGTGCTGGCGAGGGTGCCGTGACCGACGCCTTTGTGGAGATCAAGGACACGTCGGGCAACATCATGTCGCGCAGCAAGGGCGTCGTGAAGGACACGAAGATGGCGTAAGCTGGCTATCTTCGACCGAGCGAGCTGGTGAGCTCTTCTCTATCTGCATGATTTGTGCCGTTTGACTTTACTTTATTGCATGTCCTTGGGAGTGCCTCCTGGTGCGGTCACGTTTAAGAAATGGACTTTAGGCTACCAACAGCAGCTCTTTGTGTCGTATGAACTCGTCATTAAGCTGGTACTGGACGAGTACGTTGCCATCGGTCGAATAACTTCATGCTCATCACGTTGATCTCGAAAGTGCAAAAATGCACTGCATCTTGAAATCGTCCTCGTTTGCCTTTGACGGGAGGGTGGAAAGCCACTTCGAAGCTCAGCATTGTCGAGGAAAGCTGGTGTGTCTTCCGAGTGCCAAGCAGCATCGTCAACCACAAAGTACTTCGAGGTTACTAAGAGCATCCGAGTGTACTGTTAAGCGTTCACGCCTCTTGGAGCGAATTTTGTCAAGCTTGAGCCTAATTTCTCGCATGTATCCCTCACAATGCTCGCAGGAGCTGTCGACTCTTCTTCACTTCCGATGTCCTTCATTGCCCGCATCCGATTTCTTGGCAGTATCACGGTAGTTTGCGCCTTCGTTTGATTGACGAAACAATTTCTCTGTAGTTCTTGACATTTAAGTTAATTTCTACAACATTGTCGAAGAGGTCTGTCTCGTGGGCTACTTTTCTACAACTCTGTCGGAGACGTCTCATCGTCCGAGATCGTCGGCGCCCTGTCGTGTTCTTGGTCTGTCACCTCTCTAGAAGTCGAACGGGTTGAACGGCTTCGCCTGAACTGGGGCCGCTCGGTGGACGGCAGGACGAGCTGGCGCAAAGTCAAAAGGGTTCGAAGGCGCGGAAATCGTCGTCTACAAGTGTTGATTGCACAGCAGGAAGCAGATATACGTCAGTTATGCTTGCGTGTGAGCAGGCAAACCTCGTAGACTCGACCGCACCTTTTGGTTGAAGTCCAACAGATCGAACGGGTTGGCTGGACTGGTGGTGGCGTTCACAGGCGCGAGAAGCGAAGCTGCTTCAACAGGTGCGGCGACTGGCGCTGGTGCAGAGAACACGTCTAGCAGCAGCAATACAGGCAGGAGTCAGCATTCATCAAGCAGCGAAAGCTAAGAGAACTTCTACAGCCAACGCACCACCCCACAGGTCGTCAATGAGAGGCTGTGAAGACACTGGCGCAGCAGCAGTCGCGGCAGGCTGCTGGGTGAATGCAACAGGAGTAGGAGTGGCTAACAGATCGTCCCCCAGCCACAAATCCGCCAGCGGAGCAGCAGACACTGGAGGCTGCTGCTGGTTCGACTCCGGTTCGTCTGTCGCACACAGCGACAGAAGGCTTCAGGTTAGCGAATGGAAAGCAATCACACCACTGACGAATCTCAGTACGCACCATCCCACAGATCGATCAGGTTCTTCTCGACCTTCGGCGCCGCTGGCTTCTTCTCTTCAGCAAAACTCTCGCTGCCCAGGATCTTGGCGGCTCGCTGCTGCACGAAACTTGCAAACGGGTCGTCCTCGTCGTCGTCATCGGCTTGATTGGACTGCTCGGGCTTCTGCGATCCTGAGGAGCGATCCTTCGTCGAAGCGCTACTCTTTAAGACTGAGTGGGAGCTCCCAGCGCGCGCGCGGACAAACTCTGCGAACGGATCGTCGTCGCCTTCGTCCTCCACCTGGTTGCTGTTGTTGACGCTCGACAAGCTGCTCCGCTGGGTGGTGCTTCGTCGTCCCGAGTACTGACGGTCCTCGAGGTCATCGTCCTGGTTGCTCGAAGCGACGCGAGCCGATATCTGGTCGTACTTCTTGAGTGCCAAGTGCAGGTTGTCGTTCACTGTCAAATAGTCGGCGAGATTCTAAAACCCCAAAAAACACGATAATAAGCTTGGTAAGAACTGAGCCAGTAGCAAAAAAACAATGAATCACACACACCTCACTGCCTTCGGCAACGGCTGACTGGATCAGCCTCTCCATGCGCTGCACGAGCTCTCTCGCTTGAATCGCGAGCTCCAGAATCACGCCCTGGTTGCTGATGGACGAGTTCGACTTCTGCGCTTCGTGCAGCATATCCTCAAACATCTCGGTGACGTTCGTGGCCACGTGGTAAAGCTCAGATGGTGAAAGTCCGGCAAGCCCACTGCTCGTGCTAGAAATGGACGACGTATCCATGCTGCCACCACGCGAGGCAGACACAGTCGGGGGCGTGAGCACCGGCACTTTCGTCTCGTCGTACTGTTCTGGGAACCGCACGCCCTTCTTGCGCATGTTGTGGTACGTATCGATGAACAGCGGGTAGTCGTGCTATCGAGTGCAACATAATTGGAAGGGCTTGTTAGTTGCGAGACCACGTCTACGCGAGTGAGCGGGCATGAGAGTACGTACGCGGTAGGGGAGGAACGCCTCTCCCCACGCCTGCACCATGTCGAGGATCCGCGCAGCAATCTCGAGACTGTCACGACCGCGCTTGTTCGAGTGGGTCTATCGCAGTCGCAAATGCCAGAGCCAATGTATGATATTTTCAGCTTCAACAATGAACAACGAGTCCAGAGTGTTATAATGCGTGCACTTACCTTGTGCAGCGCCTCGAGCTCGTTCATGAACGGCTCGGCCGAGATCTCCAGGTGTACCAGGTGGCCGCAATTCTTCACAACGGCTTCCGTGAGCGTCAGCGCTAGGATCACGACACGAGGGGACGCGTCGCCCAGCCGCAGACGCAGGTAGCGGATCGACTCCTTCAGCCTGCAATCAGCCAGCCATACACACACGCCATGATCAGCATCACAAGAATGCAGCCACATAGCCAATGTGCCCATTCACAATCAGAACGTACACTGCGCGGTTGCTCGTGTTCGTGAGCGCGTCGACGACGGCCATGATGCGGTCCCAGTGCTCGCCGCGCTCGTAGTCGGACGTGGCCTTGGCAATCAGGTCCGTCATCTTCTTGATCCGGTCCTGCTCGCTGGGCGTGTAGAGCACGGCCACGGACTTCTGCTGCACGATCTTGCCGAGCGTCGACGTGAGCTGCCGCTTACTCGGCACTTTCTTGCGCCACTCGAGCATCTTGGCCTCCATCGCGTCCATGGCTGTCTTCCTCCTACTGTAGCTCTTCGCCTTCTTTGGGTTGCTGTCGCTTACGGCTGCGCTTACGATGAGCGGACGGGAGAGTGTACTGCTTACGAGTCGAAGAGCACGCAAAGACAGCAGTTGGTCGATGAGGACGGAGGCGGAAGGTCTGCGCGCCAAGCAGCGAGGGCTCGAGTGGCTCGATCTGTCGACGTGTCCGCTGCTGATATGACGTTCCCATGCCGCATGGCGAGAGAGGCGGACGAAGCCAGAAGCCGGCGGGTGAGGCTTTGAAACCGAATGTTGGACTCCGGCATACGAAATACAGGCTTCGCGTCGAATGCTTGGGAGTGCGGGATCAGAAGCATTCAAAACGCGTCGACTCAGATGTCTCGTCGTAGAAAGAAGCCTACAATACCAAGGACAATAGTCTACCTTCTGGCGCTCTCTCCAAAACCGGCACTGTGTCATATGCACCTTCACTATGCTGTTTAAAATACTTTCGAGAAGATGGCACTCTATCGAGGCTGAAGCCATAACTAGTCACTAAAATCACTTCGCAATCCTTTTTGTTTGTTTTGCCTTTTTTCCAAACACACGAAACACAACCGAGAAGAACGACGAGCGCGCGCGTGAATTCCTTCTCTCTCGTCGCCCTTCCTCTCCGTTGGCAGACAGAGCATTAACCGAAATGGCGTCCTCTCTCGCCCCCAGCGCCGAGCAGTTCAAGGCGCTCTTCCACGCCAAGTACCTCGAGCTCGTCGCTAACGGCGTCGCGCCGAATGACGCCGCCGCACAGGCTCTGCAGGAGCTCCAGCACCTCACGCCGCCGCCCGCGCCTTCTTCTGCTGTGACTACGACTGAAGCAGCTACTGAAGAACTACCAGCAGCACCAGCTCCGGTATCTCCAGTCGTCTCTGTCCCTGTGCCGCAGTCGCCAGCTCCAGTTGCAGCTCTTGGACCTCCAGTCGCTGTCCACACTGAGCATCAACAACAGCAAGTCAACGGAGATGGCGACGTGTACATGGAAGACACGGACGAGGAGGAGCGCGAGATGCTGGAGCAAGCCAAGGCGATGTCGTCGGAGAAGCACGAGCACACTACTGACGTTGAGGTCGAGAAAAAACAGCAGCACGAGGAGCACTCCACCGCAAGCAGCCAAGTTGTCGCTGCGACCCCAGCGCCAACTGTCCCTGCTCCAAGAGTACCAGCAGTGGTAAAGAGTGACGTGCCACCGATGGGATTGCAACTGAAAGATGCGCTTCATACTGCTGTTGCCGGCGACGAATACCGAGACGTGAAGAAGTTCGTGTACCAGATCTTCTCGGATCTCGACGTGCTGAACGCGGCATTTGTCACCAGCGAGTCCTCTGCGAAGGCTACTGATGCAGACAAGTGGTGGAACGTCGACCACGCACTGCTGACTGAAGTCTACGAGCTGCTGAACACTGCGATGAGCCAGAGTTCGGACCAGAGCGCGCTGCAGAACACGATGCGCAATGCGCTCGAGACGCTCGTGTCGCAGCCGTGGAACGTCTGCTCGACGTGGTCAGCGCCTGAGTCGCTGCGGTTCTTCCTGATCCTCTTTGAGCACCCGTCGCTCTTTGACCCCGAGTACCTGAACGTCGTCGGCGGGCTCTGCAAGCTCTTCTACCACTCTTCGTCGGCAGCGAAAGCTCTTGTTCGCGGCCACTGGGACCAGCATTTCGACAACGACGAGCTCTACCGGCTGCTCCAGATCCTGCAGCAGGCGATCACCGTGTGTCTCTACGGATCACGAAAACTGGACCTCGTGTACGCGTCCTGCAGCGTTCTGAAGGAGCTCCACGCCATCAACAGCCAGCGAAGCGAGACGCTTGCGACGTACGAAGAGTTTTACAATGACGCAGTCAACTCGGAGGTCGACGTCATCGAAGACTACGCGCGCTCCGTCACGTTCATGAAGAAGCGCCACGCAATCTCGTCCTCGAGCCGCGAGCCGTTCATCACCCCGCAGCGCATGCTCTCGGAGCTGTCGTTTTGCGACTACCCGTTCGTCCTGGACGCCGGATCCAAGAGCCGCATCTTACAAGTGGACTCGGATCTTGAGCAGCGATCGCGTGCGCAGGATGCCGTGCTGGCGGGTCCCATGATGGGCTTGGCGTCCCAGTACCTGATCCTGAAAGTGCGGCGAGAGAACGTGATCGAAGACTCCTTACAGCAGCTCGTGCGGTTATCAGCAGATGCTTTGAAGAAGCCGCTGAAGGTCAAGTTCATCGGCGAGGAAGGCGTTGATGAAGGTGGCGTGCAGAAGGAGTACTTCCAGATCCTCATCCGCCAGCTTCTGGACCCGGCGTTCGGCATGTTCACGTACGATGAAGAGACGCGCCACCTGTGGTTCAACAGCGATTCGCTCGAGTCGACGATGGAGTTTGAGCTCATCGGCATCCTGCTGGGCATCGCAATCTACAATGCCGTGATCCTCGACGTGCACTTCCCGCACATCGTCTACAAGAAGCTCATGGAGTGCAAAATGGGGCTCGAAGACGTCGAAATTGCGATGCCGGAGTTAGGCAGAGGACTTCGTCAGCTGCTGGAGTTTGATGGGAATGTCGAAGAAGTGTTTCAACGGAACTTTGAGTACTCGTACGAAGTGTTTGGCGCAGTTAAGACCGTGGAGCTGAAGGCTGGCGGCAGCGCGATCCCCGTGACGAACGAGAACCGAGAAGAGTACGTTGCGCTGTACGTGGACTACATCCTGAACAAGTCTGTCACGCGCCAGTACGACGCGTTCCACCGCGGGTTCCACTTGGTCTGCAACGGCGAAGTGCTGCAGATGTTCCGCTGGGAAGAACTGCACCTGACAATCTGCGGCAGCCCGGACCTGGACTTTGAAGCGCTGGAGGGAGTGACGCACTACGATGACGGCTACACAGAAGACAGCGAGTGCATCCAGTGAGTTGATCTTGTGGTGGATGTCTTGTTTGGTAGCCTCACGGAGCTAACCTTGTATGGCTCCCTCTTGCTCTGTGGTGTATCCACCATAGAAACTTCTGGAGTGTGGTGCACGAGTTCTCGCTCGAAGAGAAGAAGAAGCTGCTCATGTTCTCGACGGGGAGCGACCGCGTACCCATCCGCGGCCTCTCCAACATGGTGTTTGTGATCTCGCGCAACGGCTCCGACTCGGACCGCCTCCCGAGCGCGCACACATGGTGAGTGAATGTCGTTTTAAGAGTTTGTACTGGACGAAGAGGTGCTGACTATTGGTGCTCTGTGTGTGTGGCTGTGGGCGTGACAATGGCAGCTTCAACCACTTGCTGCTGCCGGAGTACAGCACTCGCGAGAAGCTCAAGGAGCGCCTGCTCCTCGCCATCACCCAGAGCGAAGGCTTCGGATTGCGGTAGCTGCGGCAACAACGCAAAGCGCCTTCCTTCTTGGGATAGCAGCAGTTGCCTGAGCTATTCCAACGGCATCGTGAATGGTGATCAAATCGAAAAGCGTGGTGATCGATCGATCGATCGATCAATCGTCTTGCTTTGATGGTCACTATCAATTCAAGCGGTCTGTTGGTTTGTTTAGTTTTGTACTGCTGTCGTATCAATTTAAAGGCTCCTATCCGAATAGAGGGTGCTCAAAGTATCGTTGCGACATTAACAAGGCGCCACGAGTCGAGTTCGCGTTCGTCGCCATCAAGCAGCAGCTCGCACAGTTCAAGCACCACCAACCAGCAGCTGCATCATGAGCGCACGAGACACACCAGCCGCCGACAGGACCGTCACGCCACCACAGGTGGTGCCGGGCCTGCACGCCGGCAGCAAGAGCGACTTCGGCGTCGACATCGACATTGACGACATGATCGAGCGCATGGGTTGCTCCAAGGACTACTACAAGCTCGAGGAGTGCCTGGGCGAGTACGACCGCGACTGGACCAAGTGCCAGGCGCAGGTCAAGCAGCTGCGTCTCTGCAACGACCGCCTGCAAAAGCTCAAAGCAGCAGCAGCGCAACAGCCATCCAAGTAACACCGTCAGTTTGAAGCCAATCAACCAACCTCAATCAACAACACACGCCTGTGGGTATTTTGCTTGTTTATGTTTCATTTATTATCTCGGCTAGTGTCTCTGTGTGCGCGTGCGTGTGTGTGCGTGTGTGTGTGTGTGTGCGTTGTCGGATGGCTTGTTGTGCTGCTTGCATTCGCCTCCAAGACCGCGTCTACTCTTGTGCTTGACCTCCAACGAGGAAGTCCATCGACGGGCTCCGTCTTCTCTCCACCGGGCTGTTTTGCTTGACCTCTCTGTACACGCTCGTTTGCTTCTTCTACTAGATTGGCTAGCCGGACTCCACGGTTGGTCCAAAGGGCTCTCAATTCCTGGTTGAGGCAGAGAGGGAAAGACAAGTGGGCGCGCAGTTTAGAAAGGGGCTTCCACAGTTCGACTGCCGCCACCGGCTGCAGACGACGCGCCGCCGCTGTCCATGATCTCCACGTCGTCTTCCTGCTCGTCCGAGACGTACCAGCCGTCCATCGTGTCAATGTCCATCGCGGTGTCGTCGTCGCGGCCTTCCTCCTCCATCGCCAGGCGCGCGTACTCGGCGCGGGCGTAGCGGTCCCAGTCGCTACAGAAACCAAGGCGTTTTCACACAGCACAAGGCGTCAGCATCAAGATGATCTAGATCATGGCATGAGATCTACACATTGACAGCCAGCAACGTACGTAAGCTCGGGCTCGGCGAGTTGCTGGCGCAGAAGGAACGGGTCGCGCTGCTCAAACTCAATGAACTTGCTCAGGTTGAAGAGCACGTTGAAGAAGACCCCGGAGACGCGGATCTTGTCGTCTCGCACAAAGTCCTTGTGGTAGAACTCGCCCTCGACCGCTGGATGCAGCAAGTCCGACCTATTTCATCACAAGCAAGAGCATCTCGTCAGTCAATCTCTTGCTGCCGTGACAACCAACCAATGGCTTTGATACCAATTTAAAAGACTCACATTTGGCAGAGCACGTCTTCGAACGGGACGACCTCGTGGCCGAGACACTCCATCCGGTGGATCTGGTGGCGATAGAACGTGCGCATCTCGTCGGCGCGGATCACGCCGTCCTCGTTCGTGTCGATGAGCTCGAACCAGTAGCGGATGCTCACGGGGTTGCTCTTGTCTTCCTCCGAGAGCATAAAGTCTGTGTGGCATCACACCAAAGTCGAGAAAACAACATCAGAAATATATAAAACAAGTGCACATATAATAAAACCCAAGACAACCCCACAAAACAAAAAGTACTCACAAATGAAATCCTCGTAGCTCATGCGCTTCTTCTCGTCGGCTGAGAGGTTCTGCACGCGCGCGAACGGGCGGCGGCCGTGCTCAAAGATCCGGTCCACGATCACGCGCGTGACCGAGTGGCCGCCGTAGCGCACGAGATCGTCCTGGCTCAGCAGGAAGTCGTGGTCCGTGTCCAGCTCCCAGAACTTGCAGTATAGCACGTAAAAGTGTTCGTACGAGAAGTACGAGTTGACCTGTCCAGCCAAATAGAGAGAGTGTGAGCCGCAAACCAGTCACTTTCATGCACAAACCTCGATACCGGGCACTCTACCTTGTTGATGTCTTCTTCTTCGTCGACGCAGTTGAACGCGTCGATCAGGTTGCTGCGACGCAGCTTCCGCAGCGTGATGCGCCCGCTGCTGTCTCTATCTACACTGTAAAAAATCCGCACGACCACGGTCAAGGCTGTCGCGTGCAATGCATGTGTTAGTATAAGACCACCGCCACCCAGCAGCAAACTTTCACGAGCCTGGAAGTAG
Source organism: Globisporangium polare (assembly GCA_023333845.1). Taxonomy (NCBI): domain Eukaryota; phylum Oomycota; class Peronosporomycetes; order Pythiales; family Pythiaceae; genus Globisporangium; species Globisporangium polare. The sequence continues at coordinate 31,790 of JAASFQ010000143.1, read as the reverse complement.
ACGATCAGGCACGCACCATATTTCTCTTGAAATTCCGGCGTGTTCCCCAAAAACTCTAATCCGGGGTGGTACTTCAGCAGCTCTGCTCAGCATCACGCAGCACAACATAAGGCGGCAGGATATTAGCAAACGCACCCAGCTCAGTACCAACAGCGAACCAGATGCATAGCGACGCACCATGCAGGAACGGCGCAAAGTCGTCGCGCTCGATGTAGTCATGCTGCGGTTGCTTTACCTAAGACACAAGTCACACAAAATAACAAACAAAATAAGTATCCACCACAGCAAATACTAAGCCAAGCTACCAACCACTAACATAATACTTACTACTCTAAAAAAGCGCTCGACACTGTCGTACGGCGCCAACTCCTTTGCCCAGTACGCCTGGAAGACCTCCTTCGTGATCCGAGGCGCGTCGTCGTCTGTCGGGTTCTCCACCGGCGGTGGTGTTGGCGCCACGGCCGCATTCGCCGTCTTGTCACCTGCTGTGCCTAGCGACGCGAGGATGCGGCGGAAGAACGGCGCGTTGAAGAACGACGGGAAGCCGCAGAGATCCTTCGTGATCGCGACAAAGTCCTCCACCTTCATGCCATCCGCAAAGTCGCGGAAGCGCGTCTCAATGTCCGTCTGCAGGCAATAAACAACACATCAGTCTCTGTTCTCAGCTCATCAACTTGACCAAGCTATGGACAGCCACCTACACTCTTGCGCGCCATCGAGTCGGTCGAGAGGCCGCGCAGCCGGCCTCGTCGGCCTTCACCGGGTGTGTACAGCTTCGGGATCTGCTTCCGCAATTGCTTCAGCGCTGTCTGCTCGTCCGCTGCGTTGCTGTTGGTATTGTCTTCGTCCATCGCCTGGTCGGCATCCGGTGTTTGCGCTGCAGACACTTCCGCTTCGTCCTCTTTCATCGCCACATCCGCCTGCTCGCGCTTCTCTGCTTCGTGGAGCTCGTCGCCGAAGAGACTCACCGCCAGGTGCTTCTTGCGGCTGTTGGTGCTGTTCGGACTGTGGTGCACGCCCGAAGACGTCGCGCTACTTCCTCCAAAGTGGTGGTAGTTTGGCGGGCGCTTTGGGCTGCGCGACGGCGAGTGCAGGTCGCCATTCGGCGTGCTGTGATTGCTGCTCCCACTGTGCTGCAGACCGCCGCTCGCTGCACTTGACTGGTTACTGGCGTACTGCGCCACGATCGCGTCCATGTCCTTGCCGCTGCGGATGTCGTCCACGATCGCGTGGATCATGTCCTTCGTGCCGTCCACGTTGAGCCACTGTTTGAAGAGCTCCTCCATCTTCACGCGCGCGCTCGGACACAGATGCGCGCTCTCGATCTCCGACAGCCGCAGCGACTCGTGCTGCAGCCCATTGCCAATGGTCAAACCACCAGTCGCAGCAGCAGGGGTGCTGCCATGGCACGGCGAGATCATCGCCGCGTCGCCCACGTCCAGCGTCGTCTCCACTTCGAGCTCCATCTTGTGTGTGGCTGGCGCTCGTTCACGTTCTCTCGGTCGCGTCAGTCAATCGGCCAGTCAGTCGTCACGATGAGACGCACTAGCTATCAGACGGCGACAGGCACTTCTGCTGCTGTTGGTTGTCGAATGTCGTGTGTGACTGTGGCTACAGGCGATAGAGTCGCAGAGAGAGAGAGAGAGAGAGAGAAGTCCGCGACAGGAGCGTCGTCGCTTCTTGTCCTTCCGCTCGCTTATTTTGCTTTTCTGACTGTCTGGCTGGTGGTTTTCTCCCCCCTCCCCTCTTCAGCCTCAAGACGTGCCATCATTGGTAGATATTGTGGAAAGACAAGATTGCGTTTCAGCCAATCAGGGGATGGAAGAACAAATAATCTCAAACATCGCCGCTGTCTCTCGCCCACTTTCTGTCCAACGCTGGTGACAGGTGACTGGAGTTGACACGCAGAAAGAGGGCGGTGACGATGGAGATTGAACGCAGTCGTAGAGACTTGAGTTGACACGGCGGTGGGACTCGGATGTGCGCGGGTTGTGACCACCGAGTCCGTTTCGCTCCAAAATACGTCGAAAGTAGGGGCTGTATATGATTGGATGAAAGTCTACTTTGAAACGAATCGCGAGGCACCACTATCCTGACCATTCGGTCAATTAAGCCAAGTGCAAGCAATGCACGCTGGAAAGAGCTCAAAGTGTCTCGATTCAGGGAATCGATTATCCAGACAAGTGCGAAATCCCCCCACCCAAATAATCCCACAGGGATCCCAACGCGGTAAAGTCTTCCAACGGAGGACTCTCCGATGGATTCTTCGTGCGATGGAAAAGCACAAGGCCGACTTTGATCAGTTCAGTATTTATGGTGAAGAAAATGGCACAACGAACGCTGAATCGGACTCTATGCTTTGTTACAGTGTAAGACCCGCACACGCCAAATTCTGCCGCGAATGCCTCTGCATTTCCAAGCAGATGGCTATGGGCTAAAAGCTGTCAGTCGCTAGTTAACTCGAGAGCGAACATGTACCGAAGCCGCTGTCGGCTCATACACAAATGTAGACGCCCGTAGCAGCAAAAGCGAAATGTGGCATCGCTTCGTCGACTTGATAATGTTAGCGCTTGTTGTTGCTGTTGTCTCGTGGAACGTGGCTCCGTGAAAGATACCAGAAGTTGAATCCCACACAAAGAACCTTCTCATGTCAAACGCCGCCAGCACAGAAATCCTTTCGAGCAGAGGGAGCGAGACGATGGCCGGCGTGATTCGCACGGAACACGCATACTTACGCAGGGAGCCCCTCTCATCTTTTGAGGTCTTGTCAGTAAACACAAGCTACTATAGAACGACTGCAGCTATTTATGGAGCACGTCAACCTCTGCTGGCACACTGTCCCTTGTCCGCTTTGTGGGTTTCTTGCAACTGAAGCTCAAATCAAACGAAACAATCTGTCCATGATTTGAGTTGGTTTGAGAAGCCCACGAAACCTCACTCACGCAGCACCCTCCAGTTCTTATAAGTACAACAGCTCGCCACCTCAAACCTACCGACACGGTCGATATCTGTGTCGGGCGGTGTGTAGCGCGTAAAACACTAAAAGGCGTTGCGCTGGAGCACCTTTCCTCTATTTGCAGCCTCCGTCTGTTGACGACCACAAACCTGACCAACCAGGAGCCAGGTAGTCAGTTTCTAGATACTCCTAGTCAAGCCCAGCAGTTCTATTATGCAGGGGTAGGGTTGAGGTAAGTCTGGAAATTCCAGCCAATCGAAGGCCAATAAATCGATCTTCAGAAATGGGTTGGAATTAAAACAGGAATGTCAAAGGCTGCCCACCAAAAAGGCTGGAATCCACAATCCATTCTGCTACATTCAAGATAGTAGTCAATTATCACAACTTGTCAAAGTCAACAGATGGTTTGTGTGTGTGCGTGTGTGTGAGAGAGAGAGGGGGGAGGGAAGGGGACTTGGGCAACTAATCCTGTTCAACTGGGGATCAGGCGAAACCTTACACACCGACATATTTGATACAACAGTATACGAAACCACGTCTATCAAACAATCAAAGTGCGGTTTGTTAGCCTGGATGGCAACTGTCTAAAGATGCCTCCCTTGCTAATAAAAACACAGCAAATGTAAACTCGATGAGAGTTATCCGAAGCGATCTTTTCGACAAAGCCTTTGTCCATATTGATGTACAGTCGGCTATGGATTCCTATCGTGCATGAACTAGTTGAAATCGGTCTCGATCCAGTTCTTTCTTTCATTTAAGACACCTGTTTTCGAAACGATTCTTATTTTCGTTGCCATACTGTGTCGAGAATGGGATCCTTTCTGCATCTGTTTGTTTGACCGCCGAAAATCAACCACAACAAACAAGTTGACAAATTTCCTATCGCTTCAATATGAAACTGGAGAGAAAAAGAATCGCTCGAAATTGATGCACAGAAGTTCGTCAAACATGAGATGTCCTATGTTGAATGAAATTAGGGACCAAGTCGATTTGCATGCCTTTCTCGAGCGCTCGTAACTTGGTGTCGACGTGCTGTGGAAGGCGGCGATGGAAATCAAGACTGTTTTAAATGCGGACGAGGCAAATCATTGTATCGAGAAATTGCGCTCAAAGATTGACCCGCTTTCGTACGTTCGCGATGTTTTGCTCAAATTGCGTTTCTTTATCTGTTCAACTCTAAATGCGAAATATAATGGGAAATGCTCAAAATACCACAATACATACTAATCTCCACGACCGCTGTGGTTCGGGCTTGAGAGGCTTGCACACTCAATGGCGTAATCGAGCTCGGTTCGTGATGTCTCGAAGCTTTGGAGCATCAGCTTGCAGGAAGTACACCCACTCTTCGCAGATTGTATGCGAGTATTGAATAGTATTCGGAAGGGGACAATAATAGCAACAGGTTTGATGCTTTCGATGGCAGGTTCCACGAGCGCTACTCCTTATCGACGAAAACAACGCCCGTAGTGCCCAACGAAGGTCACGTCGCCTGGATGAAAAATAGAACTAGTCCGTTGGAAACCTTTTGGGCTCGACCATGCGTTGCGGATGAGTCGTCGAAAGTGTTGTTGGAACGCGGGCCCGCTCAATATTTCTCGCGTACGCTCGCGTGCGTACTGTTTTGAATGAACGGCATTAAACATGCGATGGCGGGAAACGGCGCGCAGGGAGGTGAGACGACACAGTATTCGAACGCAGATATAAGCTGGGAGTGATGACTGCTGTGGAGACACGACGAGGAGGAGAGACGACGACATTCCTAGTCATCCCGTGTTGCCTCGAAACGACAAAACTAGCGTGTACAACCTAAACAACGCACTGCACTAATGCACCTCGAAAGTCTGAACACAAGAGTGTGGTATGGCATACTACACAAAAGCGGTTCACAGATCCTCGACTCCAAACAGCTGACCATTTTCTTGTCGAAGAGTTTGATCAAATAACAACGAAGGCGAGAACAGTATAGCGGTTTTCTTTGTCATATCGAACCGATAGCGGGGGAAACCAGATCTGAGTGAGTCACATTTAACCTAAAAGCTGCTGTTTGGCCCTTTAATCGGACTCTTTAAATGAGGGAAACACTTTTTGGAACAGTTCAAGTACAAGTTATGCGGGTGGATCGCTCGTCGACGGTAGCAACTCGTCCCTTGGGCATCGTTCGTTTTGAATCGTCTGAGTCAGGCGGGAAACGATCGAGCGCGTTGGTGCCGTTCAATCTTTGACTGCTCTTTTCTGGAGTGATGGAAGCGGAAAGATCTGGTGTCGGATCCAAGCGATTCGAGCGTCAGTCGGATATACGGAAGGTGTTGCGGTAACTTCCAGTAAAAAAAGCAGAGTTTTTGGATGTGCACACATAGTCTGCGCCTATCCCGTGTATCCCGTATGACATCACCCGTTTCGATCGGAACACACTCCAACTCCACTTTACATTCGGGACCAATGCGCCTCCAATCGCCTCCATCACAAAAGGAAGCAACCAGCACCAAGAGCTCCGTGCATCACGATCGTCTCCGCCAACGTCACCATGTGGAAGCCCGGAAGTGACAAGCCGTCGAAGGCCGCTGCGCCAAAGAAGGCGCCTGCCAAAGTGACCGCCACAGCTGCTGCTGCGCCGTCCGGCAATGAGGCGCGACCGACGTCCAAGGCCGCGCTCTCGCAGAAGACGCTCGCCATGAAGGTGCGCCTTGTCGTGTGCTCACGAGCGCTCATCCAGTGCGTTGCATGCTATGCTAATGATCGCCTTGTTTCTATGTGTGCGTGTGCGTGGATATGCTGCAGTTCATGCAACGCAAGAAGCAGGCGGAGGCGCGTAAGCAGAACGCCGTGCAGGAGCGCAAGAAGCAGGACGCGTGGGTCATCGACAGCCCCGAGGACGACAAGGACGGCAGCGACGCGATCGTTTGCCTGCAGGACGTGCCGGACCCTTCGCTGCCGCTGATCTTTGGACGCCGGTCGTTCGGCGGATTCAACAAGGCTGTCGAGGACGAATACCGGGACGTGTCCCGCCAGCATCGCTTCGCCGCGTCGGAGGAGAAGGAGCTGCGCGACGAGGTCTCGGCCGAGGAGATGACGGACCGCATGATCAAGTACACTGGGCTCATGCGTGGCGGCGCGAAGCAAGCAGGTACCCGCCAGCCCAAGCGCCAGCGAAAGTGAGCAAGTTGGCAGCACATCCGCACAACCATCAATAGACGAAACAACAGCCGCGCAGAGTCACTGGTAGTCGCCACACACACACCAACAGAAAAAAGAGAGCACATAATAATTTATTTGATGCATACATACGATACATTCCTACACCGCGTGTCTTCTACTACTCGTCGTCGTCATCGCTCGCGTCTTCGTCGCTAAAGTAGGACGCCGCCTTGCGCATGCGCCGGCCCTTGGTCCTCTCTGTAGATGTCGCCCCGCCACCACTTGGGTTGTTGCTGTCGTGTGTGAGCGCGGCCGCAGGCGGTGGGTACGCCAGCAAGGAGATCGACACGTCCATCTCCGACTCGCTCGCTGGGGCTCTGTCGTAGCAATTAACACAGCAAATCGGTTAGTAGCCTCACGCACAGTCAGATAGTGGCACATGTAAGGCTACTACGCACAACAGGTTGGTGACGCCCTGGTCATTAAAGTAGTGCGCACGCTCGGCGACGTCGAACTTCTTCTTCTTCTTGAGCTTGCTGCGCTTGGCGAGCGGCTTCTCGCGCGCGCCCAGCACGTTGCGCGGACAGTCGTACGAGAAGTGGCCATGCTCGCCGCACTCGAAGCAGCGCTTGACCTGCGCGTACGTGCGCTTCTTGATGAACTCCTGCGAGCGGCCGTTGTCGCGGCTGAGCGAGACCGCGAGCGTCATGCCCTCGAGCGGCGTGGCGTGCATCTTGGCCACGGCGCGCGCACAGTCCTCGGGCCGCGCGAACTGCACGAAGGCCACACCGCGACTCTGCCGGCTCGCCTTGTCGCGCAGCACCGTCACGCGCGCGAGCTTGCCGAAGGGTGCGAAGAGCTGCGCCACGTCGTTGTTCGTGTACGCGAACGGCAGCATCGACACGTAGGCCGTGGACTGCGACGGACAGAACTTGGGTGGGTCGGCACTGAGCTGTGCGTCATCAGCAGTAGCAGGCGCCTGCGGCGAGACGGCGGCATGCTGATGAGCTGCTGGTGTATCAACCATTTTGGCTTGCTTGGCGTTGTTTGCTGTTTGCTGTTTGATTTGGTTTGGCTGAAGCGGTAAGCTGAAATCTCACCCTTGCAAATCATAAAAGAAGTCAATATTGGGCAACTATCTGCTTGCGTCAAGGATCAGGCTTGGCTTGGCGAAGCCGCATGCCTCCTGTTCATTTATCGCAACACACAACACCAAGAGCTTGCTGCTGTCATCTTTGCTCGCACGTCTTTCATTTGTTTTTGCTTACGCTGACTGCACTATCGGACTTCGAATACAACTTGCTCTGGTTGCCTTCAAGCGCTGCATCATGAAGCGTCGACTTTGGGAGTACAGTAGATAGTTCACACACACACACACACTCGCACACGCTTTTCCACCTCGAGGCCACCAACGGGAGCTTGACTCACTTGGCCGCAGGCGCAGGCGTCTTCCTGGCTGGAGTCACAGCAGCTTCCTTGGCAGCAGTGGCAGTAGCTGGGGTTGGAGCTGCAGCTGCAGCACCAGTCGAAGCTTGTTCAGTTGGGGACGAGGTGCCACCCGAAGCCGAGTTCATCCCGCCAGCCATCGCCTCTGGGTACTGGGAGTACTGGTATCCGTAGTTGGAGAAGCCAGCGCTAGGGTACGAGTACTGGTAGTAGGAGCTGTAGCTGGGGGTGTAGCCATAGCCGTAGCCAGACAGACCACCGTACGATGAGTAGTATGGCGACTGCGGGAAGTAGCCGTATCCAGAGTAGCTGCTCCCGTAGCCACCGTAGCCAGCGCTTCCATAGTAGTCATCGCCGTAGCCGTACCCAGAGCCGTAGCCGATGTTGCCATAGCCACTGCCGTAGGCGTTGAAGCCATTGCCATAGTCGTAGCCAGAGCCATAGTTGTAGCTATCGTAACCGTAGCCGACGTCGTGTTTCTTCTCGTGGCGGTGGTCGTGCTTGTCGTTGTGGCCATAGTCGTCGTCATCGCCGTAGCTGTAGCTGTCACCAGTCAGGCGGCGGCCGTGCTTCTTCCCATGAGACTTGGACTTGTGCTTGTAGCCTTTGCCGCGATGACCCTTGAGGTGCGCGTCGACTTGCTCGAACTGGAGAATCGCCAGCACGAGGCAGAGGGCAACGACGACCAGGAGCGCTTTCTGCATGCTGGTGCTAACAGAGGGGGATGCTGGGCTGTTGTTGTTGTCGACTTGCGCTGCTGCTGGTGTTGTCGACTTGAGTGGGGACTGGAAATTGAGGAGTGAGCAGTGCGGCACAGCGTGTGGAATGGCTCTCGGGCTGTCACTTCCATCGAGGTAGCGTGCTATCCATACATCAGAGCTTCACAGAGCTCAAGCTTGCTTGCCTTTGCCATCCTTTGCAAAGAGAACAAACCAAAGACAAACCGGTCAACAGATGTCACTCATTAGAAATGCACAGTATGTGGACTGAGTTTGAAAGCCATCGCTCTTGAGAACAGTGAGTCTCTCGTCGTCCTTCTTCCACGAGAAAGCTTTTCTTCTCAGTGCTCTCCTGAACCAGTTGCCCCCAGCACATTTGCAAGAACGAGGCCATGCGCCTTGAGGTTGATGGGCTTGTGCACAATTGTCAGAGAGTATTCATGTTGACCTTTGCAGACACTATGTTCAGAGCGAGACGCAACAGAACTCCTGCCGCCCGATCGCGGCAAGCGCATCGCCACTTGGACACCAGCGCACGCCGATGGCCTTGAACTCATCTGTCAACCCCAAGCACACAACCATCGTCAATAAGAACAAGAGAACGGCCCCACATCAAGAGCAAGCGAGCAGTAGTCACGTCACGACGTACCAACTGGGATATCGACCCAGGACACTCCCCCTGCGGCCCACAGATAGACGCGGTTCTCGCCCGAGACAAGCGCGAGGCGGTTCCGCACCGGGTCCCAGCGCAGGTTGCGCACGGGCTGGATGAGCGTCACGACCGCGTGCAGCGTCATGGTCTCGGTCTGCCAGATCCAGACGTTGTGCGGCATCTGGTCGCTCTTGGTCGCCACGAACGCCGAGTCGCTGCTCCAGCTCACGCGGCTGATGCCCATCTTCGGGTTCTCCTTCCTGTACAGTTGAGCAACGATCAATACGATTCGTTAGCACATTACAAGTCCATGGTCCAACACTGCTGTTGCTACTCACAACGGGTCTGGCGTCGTGACAAGCACGGAGAACGGCGGCTCGCGCACAATGAAGCAAATCTCTCGCGACTTGCGTCCACCGGCGGCCTTTGCAGCTGCTGACGCCGCGAGTGACGAGTTGGAAAGCAGCGACGAGCTGCTCTGCTGCAATGTGATCGCGATGCGCTTGCCCTGCGGACGATCGATGATCGGCTGATCGGCGAACTGCTCCTCGAACTCGACCTACAAGGTTTATGGGTTCCACCATTAGCCGCCGGTGTAGGACCATTGAAATTGGCTGAGGCAAATGTGAAGTACATGGAAGCCTCGGCACGTACCGCGGTCTTGTTGACACGCGCCATGGTGACAGCAACAGCCTCGTGGTCGAAGTCTGCGATGGGCTTCCAGTTGAGATGGCTCAGCACGCGCATGTGGTCGTCGAAGCTCCCGAGCGCGAGGAACTGGCCCGAGGTCGACCACTCCATGGCCTTGAGCCCCAGCGCATGCTCGTACGCCTATTTGAACAGCGTACCCACAACAGAGCGAGAGGGTGTTGATGAGCAGACAGCAAATGTAAGCCTCTGGGTATTCGAGCAACGCACCTGGTACTTGGACAGCAGCGTGCCGTTCACAGCGTAGAGCAAGATGCGGAACTCGAGGTGGCTGTCGCGCACGGCGATTGTGCTGTTCCGATAGTCCAGTAGTTTACGTGAGTGGGATGGTGGCTAACTCACATAAGAGCAAGCAGACGTACGTATTGTCAGGCGACCAGCTGATCTCGACGCAGTCATAGCTCTCCAGTGGGAAATGCGTCACGAGCTCCCAGGACTCGCAGTTGTAGACCCCGATGAAGTCCTGCAAAGAGCGTCGCAGAGGTGAGAAGTGAGCAGCAGCACGGTTGGCACACTAGAGTATAATGAATGCACGCACCTTGCAGTCGTGGCGCTCGGCAACGGCGAGGAGCTCGCTGTCGGGGCTAAACGAGAAACCTTCGGCCGTGAGCTTCGGGTTGCGGATGATGTACTTGGCGCTGTCCATGAGTGACCACACGGTCGCGTGCAGCTGGAAGTCTGAGACTGTGATGAAGTGGCGCGAGTCCGACGCCCACTTCCCATATACCTGTATGCAAACAATGACACGCACCGAGAGAGTACAATTGATGATGCCTTCGAAAAAACGCAAACGTACAAAACGTACCAACGCATCCTACCATTCCAGCGACGCCTTCGTTGATCTTGCACGTCCAGGAGGCGTCCTTCACGGACCAGATCTATTGCGCAATGCCAAACAGAAGCAGACACAGTAGCGTTAGGTTAGTGTCCTGAACACAAGCGCCAAGTCGGTCAACACGCAAAGAACGAGCGACGAACCTGTACGAGTGCGCGCTTGTACATCGCCGTGGACACCAGCTGCGAGTCATCGGACCACGTGATGGACTGGATCACGTCCGCTGCCGAGTACTGCTGCAGGATCTGCAGCGTGCTCTTCTCGCGGATCGTCAGGCGGTTGCTGTGCGCGGCCGCGAGGAACCGGCCGCATGGCGACCACTGCGCGAGGCCGTTGCTCACTTTCAGCAGCGCCGAGATCTCGGCCTCCTGCTGCGCGCTGTCGTCTGGTGATGCGGCAGCCAGGTGTGTTGTGGAGGGCACGGCAGATGGGCTGGTTGCAGCGTGGCTGCTGCCTGGGAGCGCCTCGCTGTCATTGCGCTGCATGTTCCTGGCTGCCGCATTTATTCAAGCGCGCAAAAAGGGACCACAATCCTGCACAACCGCATGCGAGTCTTATTATATAGTATATGTACAGTGCAGCTTGAGTGAATTCTATTATACAGGTATACTAAACCCACAGGCTATTTACTCTTACTGTTTGTATCAGCAAGGATAGCTCCACAGAACTTGTCGGCGTGCAATCGATTAGAAAGGGATTCTTGTCTGGAGGGCTTCAAAAAGCGCGGGGAAAGCAACAGCAAACCAGCGCAGCTTCAGTGATCCAAACGAGTGAGCAGCAGCAGCACACAAGCAGCAGCCATGGCGGACGAAGAGATGAAGCTCGCAGAGGATGCGCCCAGGTATGCGAGCGCTACACAACGACTGAACAGCTACCCACCATACGCGCGCCATGGTCTTCTAACGCTTTTTGTCTACGTGCGCTTTCACCGTCACAACAGCTTTGAAGGCATCTCGTCGCGCAATCGCGCCACCGAGTCATGGCCCTGGGTCGAGAAGTACCGCCCGTCGAGCCTGAGCGACCTCATCGCGCACCAAGAGATCATCTCAACGCTCAACCGCCTCATCGACGCGCAGAAGCTGCCGCATTTGCTCTTCTACGGCCCGCCGGGCACGGGCAAGACGTCCATGATCATCGCTGCCGCGCGCCGCCTGTACGGCAAGAACTACGGGTCCATGGTGCTCGAGGTGAGCGCATGTGTTTATTTAATGAACCCGCTGATGGGTGGCGTGTACTTACGAGATGCTGTGTGCGTGTGCTGTTGTTTGTGTAGCTCAACGCCTCAGACGACCGTGGTATCGACGTCGTGCGCAACCAGATCAAGGAGTTCGCCGGCACGAAGAAACTCTTCAGCTGCGGCGTGAAGCTCATCATCCTGGATGAGGCCGACTCGATGACCAACGACGCGCAGTTCTCCTTGCGTCGAGGTGCGTTTCGTACTTACTTATCTGATGATACCCAGCACACATGGACTCACAGCGTTCATGTGCCATCGAATGTTTTCGCGTAGTGATTGAAAAGTACACAAAGAACGCGCGCTTCTGCCTGATCTGCAACTATGTGAGCAAGATCATCCCGGCGCTGCAGTCGCGTTGCACGCGCTTCCGCTTCGCGCCGCTCGCCGAGAGCCAAGTGAGCGAGCGCGTGAAGCACATCGCCAAGCTCGAAAAGTACACCATGTCCTTATTTACTTGCGTTCTGCGCTGAAGTCACATTCAGCTGACCAGTGTGCTTGTCTCTTTTTTCCGTGCTGAACAGCCTCGACATGACGGACGACGGCTTCAAGGCCGTGCTGCACCTGGGCGCGGGTGACATGCGTCGCATCCTCAACATCATGCAGGCGACGTCCATGGCGCATGACGTCGTGAACGAAGCCAACGTGTACATGTGCACGGGCAACCCGCTCCCCAAGGACGTCGAGGCGATCACCCACTCGCTCTTCAACGAGAGCTTCCCCATCGCCGTGCGCAAGTGTGCTGAGATGCAGAAGCTCAAGGGCTACGCCACGAGCGACATCCTCCAGGACGTCTACCGCTTCACCAACACGCTCGAGCTTCCCCCCGCGTGCCGCATGTATTTATACGACGAGCTCGCCAAGCTCGAGCACCGCCTCTCGAGCGGCACGACCGAGGAGCTCCAGCTCACGAGCCTCGTGTCCATCTTCGCGATCGCGCGCGAGCAGATGGGCCAGGCGATCGCCATCACCAGCGGACCGTAGACGACAAAGACAGGGAGGATCGTTAGCAGCACTCGTGGCCTTGTAGTGTACTTACTTAACGACAAAGACACCATATCAACACGCGACTTGCAAAGCAAGAACCGCAACAATGCCCAACAGTCCTCAAAATGCAAACCTCATTCGATTCATTCGTTACGCGCGGGTTGTGGCGATTACGCTTTGCCCTCGCATCCTAATTCACACGAGTGAATGGATAGCTGACAGAGCAAGGCGCACTGCACTGCATGGCTGGCTGTATGCTGGGTCGCGTGCGTACTTACTTTTCTAGAAGCAGCACCTTGCCGATGGCGATGGTCTTGCCCTCGTCGCGCAGCGTGAGGCGGCCGAGCTGCGGCATGGTCTCGAAGGCCTCGATCGTGATACTCTGCTCCATCTCGATGCGGCAGATCACGCTCTGGCCCTGCTTGATGAACGTCACGGGCTTGCGGATCGGCTTCTGCGTCTTCGGGTCGATCGGGCGCAGCAGCTTCGTGACCGTGCACTCCTGCGCGATCGTGTGGCAGTGGAGGATGCACTTGTAGCCGGCCGTGAGCAAAGGGCGGTGCTCCAGCGTGTCCACGAGCGCGATCTGGGCCGCGAACGTGTGGATCGCACGCGGGACCGGTTCCACCTTGTTCGTGCAGAGCACGAAGCCCTTGAGCACCTCGTCGAGGCCGCACGAGAGGCGGATCGTCACGTTCTCGCCCGGCTTGGCCGTGCGCACGGGCAGATCGTTGATGTACACCTGGTGCACGATAGCCGTGGCGTTCGTGGGCATGAGCAGCACCTTCTGGCCCGTGCGCAGCACACCCGACTCGACCTTGCCGAGCGCGATCGTGCCGCGTTCTTGGTATCGGTCGAGGATCGGCACACGCAGTGGGCCCTCGGCGTTACGGCCCGTGATGTGCATCGTGTCCATGAAGGTGATGAGCGAATCGCCGTCGTACCACGGCGCCTTGGCCGCGTCCACCTTGGTCTTGATGTTGTCGCCGTTGAGTCCCGAGACCGGGATGAACACGACGTCGCGCTTGACCGCGAAGCCGCACGTGCGTAGGAACGGGCGCAGCTTGTCGGCGCACTCGTCGAAGCGCTCGCGGCCCCAGTTGCACTCGTCCATCTTGTTGATCACGACGATGAGCTTGTTGATGCCGAGCGTCTTGGCGAGCATCGCGTGCTCGCGCGTCTGGCCGCCGCGCTCAAAGCCCGTCTCGAACTCGCCCTTGCGCGCCGAGATCACGAGGATGCCCACGTCGGCCTGCGACGCGCCTTGGATCATGTTGGGCACGTAGTTCTTGTGTCCCGGCGCGTCGAGGATCGTGAAGCGGCGGCTCGGTGTCTCAAAGTGCGCGCGGCCCACCTCCACGGTCTTGCCCTTGGCGCGCTCCTCCTCGCCCGTGTCCATGATGAACGCCAGAAACCAACTGTCGCGGTTGCGCGCCTTGGCCTCCTTCTCGAACCGCTCGATCGTGCGCTTGTCCACCATGTCCATCAGGTACAGGATGTTGCCCGAGAGCGTCGACTTGCCGGCGTCGACGTGGCCGATGAGCACCACGTTCAGGTGCTCACGCGGGTCCTCTTCGATCACCTCGGCCTCCTCTTCGATCACCTCGGCCTCCTCTTCGAGCTCGAACTCGTCGTCGTCGTCCTCGCCGTCGGCCAGGTCGAGCTTCTCGACCTTCTCCTCGAGCGGCTCAGCCGAAGCAGGGGGGGACGCAGGACTCGCCTTGGGCGACGCCACAGGCGTGGCCGCTTTCTTCACTGGCGACGCGACTGGCGTTGGCGTCTTCACGGCGGTCGCGACAGGGCTCGCAGGCGCGGCTGGAGACGCAGCGCCAAGCACAGCGGCCTTCTTAGGCACCGGCATCACTGGGTTGAAACCCGTGGGGGCTGGAGCAGCAGCAGGCGGCGCTGGTGGTGGCGGCGGGCCCGTGAACGACGACGGCGGCGCCCATGTCGATGCCGTTGGGTTGAAGGAGAACGCCTTCGCGGTCGGGTTCAAAGTCGGTTTGTTGTCTACACACGCAGCAAAGAGAGCAACAACATCAATGAGTCAGCTGCCATCGCAACGGAAATCAAAGCGCCATGTCGTTGTGGATGCTAGCAGCCACAAGATGCAAGCAATACGGCAACGGGATGCGGCACCGCCACCCACTCATGCATTGCGCTTCCCAGGAAAGCAGCAGCAAGGGCGTCAGGCAGCGACACGCAGCACTATTCACAGCACACATACGGGCGGATAGTGGCTACGCACACGCAGCGCACACACACACACGCAGGACAGGAAGGGAGGGGGAGGGCTGCAACGTACCAGCCATTCTTGAATCTCGTCTCGTCGGATCACAAAGTGGTTGGAAGCTATTCCAGCCAATCCAGAACGGAAAGTACTGTCACAACTTGGATAGGTGCGCGGCGTTTGCAGCCACGATCTCGAGCAAGTACGCAGTGCAACAAACCCGTGCTGGGTGGCATGTTTGCCACAAATATGCTCCATTCGGTTTCATCCTCGCAGAAAAACTGCAGCAAGCTCATGGTTCTGCTGTGCAGTTCTTCCCGAGCATATTTGGGTGGGATGTTTTCACCTTCATTGTTCCCATCGCAACTGCTTCATACCTCGCACAAGTCTGCAGATGAAAAGTGCCAGCTCGGACCAGTATTATTTGCCTGGTTTCGCGTGAAGAGTCCAGGTGACACGCATCACGAGTAAATCGGCACTTGGCGTTATGTGTCTTCCTTCATCTCTCACAGAAAAACTGCTTCGCACCTCGAGCAAGGACGCACTCAAAAACAGCAATTTGGACACAGGATTTGGCTGGTTTCCAAACACAGAGCTCACTGACACGCATCACGAGTTGGGCAATCAAGATGGCGCTCTCGAACGGCTACGACGTGCGCGCGAGCAGCCTCGTGGGCGACGTGGACGCCGCGATCGAGCGCGTGGTGGCGCACTTCGAGGACAACGACATCGCGCTGCGCGTGGACGTGCTGCGCGCGCTGGCGGCGCAGGCCAAGCTCGCCTTCGAGACCGAGCGCATGCGCGAGCGGCTGCGCCAGCACCCGATCACGCGCGACCTCATCGACGCCGTGACGACCCAGTCGAGCGTCTACGAGCGCCTGGCTGCGGGACTCAGTGTCCAGGAGTTCAGCAGCGAGTACGACGCGCAGCGCAACGTGGAGATCCTGGCGACGGTCCAGTGGCTGCTCAAGGAGGACGACGGCTCCGTCAAGCACCAGAAGAAGAAGAAGGCGCGCAAGGCGCTGAAGGCAGCAACTGTAGACCGCTCTGTGCCGCTCATCCTGCGATACGCGTACTCGCGCTCGCTTTCAGAAGACGAGAGCGCGACGCTTGTGGAGTTCCGCGTGACGTCGAGCGTGGGCAACGGCGGCAAACCCAAGGAGCTCGTGCACTTCGCCATGAGCAGCTCGTCGCCGTACCCGCGCAGTTTCTACGAAGACCAGAACGACGGCGGTGATATGTCAGACGATGATGAAGAAGAAGAAGAAGAAGAGAGTTCTTCAAAGGTTGTTGAACAAACTGAAGACGAGAGCGAAGAGGAGCCGGTCGACTCAGAGGCTAATGGTGAAGCTGACGAAGAAGAGGGAAGTGAAGCAGGCGAAGAAGAAGGAAGTGAAGCAAGCGAAGAAGAGGGAGGCGAAGAGCAGCAGTTTGAAGGTCCGTTCGGTGAAGCGGTGGAGGCGTTCGCCTTCGACGAGAGTGAAGCCGTAGAGGACATTCTGGCGTGGCTGGGCGAGGACAATGTGGACCCGGCCGACGTCATCGGGTTCTTCTTGGCGTTGCCCGTGTACGAAGACGAGTGGCAGCTGGACGAGCGCATCACGGAGATCGTGTTCAACCAGAGCGAAGGGGAAGGTGACGACGTGAGCGGCGACGAGAGCGACTAGGATTAGGAGGAGTAACACTTGTGAAGCGGTAAGTTAGAATGTGACAGAGCGATCGTTTCCCAATAGAGCTGCGCGAAGAAAACACGTAGGAAATTGTCCATCGACTCCCGTTTGCTTGCATCTATCTATCTGCAGCGGTTAAATATACTCGGCCATGCGACTCAAGAGCTAAACGCGATGATGTGGTTGCTGGTGGTGGTGGTTACCGCTTGCCGCTCACCGAGGGCTATTTTCCGCCATTGACCGGCAGCTAGTGTGCCTTAAAGATGACACGCTCCTCTTCGACGCCACCAGCATTGATACCAAGAGGTTGTGAGCCGAAGCTGGCGATACAGTCGCACTTCAAGGAGCTCTCGTCCACGCAGCCGCTCTCGAGCTCCAATTCTAGCGTGTTGCTCCGATGGCGCTCGGTGTGGAGCGCTCGGCGTCGTCATTGAAGCAGAACGCCACGCGGCCCTCGGCCTCGGTGCTCAACGACATCGACGACCTCTACGAGAACAACGCGTTCGACGACGACCAGGACGACCAGGTCCCAGACTACGCCAGCAAGGACGGTCTCAAGAAGCCCAAGCCTCAGTCCCGGGGCTCAGCCAAGGAGCCATCAGCCTCAGCATTGAAAACCAAGCCTGCGGCCACTGCCACTAGTAACAATGCCAAGCAGCTGGACTTCAGCGTGTGGGTCGCGCGCAAGGACAAGTACGAGCGCATCGCCGCGGCGCTCGCGCAGCTCAACACGGAGCGCGCGAGCTCGGACGAGCAGTGGCTCGAGCTCGCGGTCTCGCTCGCGGCCACCGACTGCCTCTTAAAAACGGGCAAGAGCGACAAGTGCGACTGCGCCGGTGTGTGCCGCGACGCCGCGCACTCGGTCACCAAGCAGCGCTCGCGCTGCCAGTGTCCCGCGAAGAAGTGCTCACTCTGCCGGCGCTGTGTCAACACGTCCCCCGGGGCTGTCACGGAGAAGATGGTGGCCGCGCTCAGCCCCTACAGGCTCGAGTCCTCACAGACTATGCTGTCACTCGCTGAGCTCATCGCCCAAGCGGGTGAAGGTCAGAGCCTGCAGGCGGGCAAGCCCAAGATCACGACGGCCGTGCTGCGCATGGCGCAGACCGTGCTGGCGCAGTGCAGCATCCTGGAGAACGACGACGGCACGCGCATCCAGCGGCCCTGTTCGTGTCCCGTGCGCTCGCTGGGCGACCTCTGGGTCAAGTGGACGACCAGGTTCCACACTTTTTCACGCGTGCCCCTCAAGGAGAGCGAGGCCGCCAAGTTCTCGAGTGGCACGCGGCAGATGATGGAGTTCAACGAGAAGGAGAAGACGTACTTCATGACGCTCAAGTGGCACCAGGCGGCCAAGCCGCAGAAGGGTGACACGGCCAAGATCGCGGCGAGGCGCATGCTCACGGCCGACCAGAAGAAGCAGAACGCGTTCTTCCTCGGGCTATGCAAGAAGTACTGGACCAAGGCACAGCACCGCGTCGTGGAGCATCTGCAGGAGAAGATGGGTCAGTACGAAGACTTGTCTTCTGAAAAGCGCAAGAAGCTGCCCAGTAGCTCTGAGATGGAGCTGCTCGTGCTCAACCGCTTGGGCGTTCAGCGCATCATGAAGTGGCTCGAGGAGGACCAGGAGGCCATCGAGGAGAAGAAGAGCGAGGAAGTCAAGGAGAAAACCGAGGGCGGCGTCGTGGCGCACAACGCGTGGGTCAAGCGCAAGGACCGGCTGCGCATCCGCATGCCCACTGCTGATTCCGATAAAGCCACTGGGGGTCAGGCCTCGGGCCGCAAGACCATCACCAAGCCCGGCGGCACGTGGAAGCCGCCGCGCTTCGACTTCTCGAGCGGCAAGGGTGTCGTGCGCAAGAACAAGGTCAAGGTGCCGTCCTCCACCGTGGAACTCATGAAGGAGAGCGGTCTCAAGTACGTCCACGCGATGAGCGAGGGCTTCCAAGGAAGAGGTGGGGACCTGGAGAAGTGCAAGCAGCTGCTCGTGAAGAAAGGCCACATCCTGCGCGCGAACTTTGACAGCGGCGGTGGCGGGGGCAATCGAGGTGGCGACGATGACGACCACCCGTTCTCGAAGGACCGGTACCTCTTTGAGAAAGAGCACAACCCGGTGCTCAAGAAGAAGAAGGAGAGCGAGAAGTTCCGCCAGGAGAAGAGCAAGGAGAGCTACGAGGCCTGGATCGCCCACAAGGCGCTCAAGGACCGCGCCGTCAAGTTCTTGCACCACATCCCACGGCCCAGTGGCAGTACCAATGGTGACCGTTCTCCTGAGGATGGTGGCGGCGATGACGACACGATCCCAGCGTCCGTGCGCTGGGAAGAGGTCGGGAAAGCCCTCAAGGCCGTCGACCGCGGACTCCTGGACGAGTGGGTCAAGTGGAGCGACGGCTTCAAGAGCGCGGCGCGGTGCCGCATGCTCTGGGAGAGCTTCACGCCCATCTCGTGCGACGTGCACTGCACGTCCTCGGCGATCCGCGACGTGTTCCTCAAGCTGCTGCACCGCAAGGGTATCAACTACAAGAAGGCGTTTCTCGACCACTGCGACCGCAAACACAAGAAGCTTCTGGCGCGTGGGGACGATGACTCACTCCCTGAGGAGATGACGGACGACGAGCTCATGGAGCGCTTCGCGGCTCTTAACATCAGGGAGTTCACGAAGTTGCTGCTGGATCTGGGCATTGTACTCCAACCAGAAGAGACGCAGCGGCTGCTCGAGTACTTCGACACGAACGGCGACCACCTCGTGAGCATGAAGGAGTTCTTGGACGTCGTGGGCGAGAAGCGCAAAGCTCAGTGCCATGGGGACACGGACATCCTGCTGAGACAGGTGTGCATGTGGGAGACCGTGTGCCACGAGTGCGGCATGCTCAATGCCTTCCAGTTGGTCATAGGCAACACGAAACCGGGGAGCAGTCGCATGAGATCCGAGCTGCCCGGACACATCAAGCGCCGCGAGCAGAGCGCACGCTTCGACTGCGACCCGGAGTGCGACATGCGCGACCTCAAGGGCAAGGCCCCCAAGAGCTGCGCGTATGCGTCCTGGACAGACGAGAAGGCCGCGCCATTCGTGAAAAAGCTGGAGCTCTGGTCGGCCGAGCACCGCGAGCAGCGCGTGCTACAGCAGCTGGTGACCGAGGGCTTCCCGCCGGACGCGCCCACCCTCTTCCGTGACGACGACGAGGCGCTCGACCCGACGACGCAGATCCTGCTGCGCTGGCACCCGCCACCCGTCAAGGGCAACAACGGTGTCGCATTCTACATCCTCGAGACGATTGGTGCCGAAGGTACGCAGAGTTTCCGTTTGAACGAGTACCGCGAGGTGTACCGGGACCCGAAGGACTACCAGGACAACAATGGCGAGCCGCGGTACCACTACGTTGTCTCGGGACTGCCACCGAACACGAAGTTTGGCTTCCGCATCCGCGCACTCAACGGATTCGGGGCTGGACCCTACACGTTTGGGTACTTCTTCACGGCCCCCAGCATCCCACCGGCACCACTGGCGATCCGCGTGGGCGCCAACAGCATCCACCTGGGCTGGGAGAGCTCGAGCTACTACCGCAAGCAGCTCCGGGAGCTGCGCCAGGTCTTCGAGGAGGCCGACGCCGACG
Source organism: Globisporangium polare (assembly GCA_023333845.1). Taxonomy (NCBI): domain Eukaryota; phylum Oomycota; class Peronosporomycetes; order Pythiales; family Pythiaceae; genus Globisporangium; species Globisporangium polare. The sequence continues at coordinate 11,610 of JAASFQ010000143.1, read as the reverse complement.
GCAACGGCCTCATCTCCAGGGACGAGTTCATGGAGGAGATCGAGCGCCGCAAGCCCCGGCTGCTCGAGTTCTTGCAGAAGACCAACGTCGCGACCTCGGAGGCCAGTGGTCATAAAGGCGCGCCGCTGAGCATCTTTGACGCCATTGAGACGGACGACAACGAGTGCATCTCCTGGGACGAGTTCCTCAAGTTCTTCCACGGCTTCCTGGACGACAAGGGCGTTGGTGGAGACGCCGAGTCCTCGACCACCACCTCGCGAGGTGGACTGACGTCCTCGGCTTCCATGAAGTCGCTACGTGACGGGGCCAATAGCAGTACTAACACTGTCACCACTCGGCCAAAGAAGTCGAACGCCACCATTGGCCCTGGAGTCACACAGTGCCGCTACATCCTCAAGCAGTGCTCAAATGAAGCGTCAGGTGAGTATGTGGAGATCTACCGCGGCACCAAGAGCTCCTTCGTGGTCCACGGACTCGCGAGTGGGAGCACGTACCAGTTCCGCGTGCAGGCGTACAACGAGGAGAACATGTTCAGTCTCCACAGCGAACCTGTCGTTGTCAACACGTTGCTGCAGACCCCGTCGCCTCCCAGTGTCGCCGAGTCCTCGACAGGCAACTCACTAACATCGTCGGCTGTGAAGCTCAAGTGGGCGGCCGCGAACGCGCGCCCATGTCTTTCTCACGAAGCCCTCCAGGCGCGATCCAAGCAAAGCTCGAGCCTAAGGAAGGGCGGACCTTCGGGCGACGACCAGATCACGCGCATCCTGAAAGAGTGGGCACAGGAGACGAGCTTGGACGACGGCTGCGTGGACTTCCGCGCCAAGTTCGACCGCTACGACGCCGACAAGAGCAGCTTCATCGAGCTGCCCGAGTTCAAGACGCTTCTCGAGGAGCTCGGCGTCCCGGCCACGGAGGAGCGCCTGGCCGCGTACATGGAGGAGTTCGACACGGACAGCGACGGGAAGATCTCGTTCCAGGAGTTCACGCGCTGGTGGAACAAGACGGACGTCCAGTACGTGCTCAAGCGTGACAGCGGCAGGCAGGAGCGCTCTGAGACTGGACTTGTTACTAGTAGCAGCACTCAGCGGCTACCAGCACTGTCGTCATCGACAGCCAACCAGATGAGCGTGGTCTCGTACCGCGGCAAGGACACGTGGACAATCGTGAACGGGCTCGAGGCCAACACGCAGTACGCCTTCCGCTTGCGCATCGTGTCGTCGCACGCGTCCAGCCAGCTGAGCGATGTGCTCGAGGTCTGGAGTGCGCCCCACGCGCCGTCGTGCGCCGGTGTGATCTGCGCCATGGCCACGACGGCACAGCTCTGCTGGTACCCGGGCGTGAACGGCGCCCATCGGTTCGTCGTCGAGTGCAAGTTCGTCGAGACCCTGGTCAGTGGCGATTCAAGACGAGCAGCTACAGTATCGACTAAGAGCGCCACTGCAAGAGCGGGCGACTGGACCAAGGTCTATGAGGGCGCTGAGGCGCTCACGACCGTGACGGACTTGGTGCCCAACACAGTCTACCGGGTGCGTGTCTTCGCGCTCAACCGCGTGGGCATCGCCAGCGAGCAGTCGACGGTCGCGCAGTTCTGCACGCAGAGCAAGGACGAGGAGCGCGCGACGGGCGCCGTTCTGCGGCCGTTGAACGCCGCCGACCACTTCACCGTCGAGTGCTGCGAAGAGGGCGATATCGTCGCAGGCGACACGATCCTCTTCAGCGAGCGCATCGTGCGCAGTGAGACGGGCAAGATCATCGGCGAGGAGTCCTCATCAAGAGCCAGTGGCGCTACAGCATCCTCACGAGGCGCAGCGCTGAACAACGCGTCCGTGTACTCGGTCGCGAGCTTCAACGGGAGTACCATGGGCGGCGGTGGTGCTGGTAGTGAGCCCATTGGCGAGAGAACCGTCGCGGCGAGGGTCGTGAGCGTGAAACCCCACGAGAAGTACGGCAATGTGGCCACGATGGTCGTCGTCTGGTGCACCGTCCAGCTCTACGACGACGTGCTGCCCAAGTCGAGGAACATGTCGGCGGCGCAGGTCAAGGCGCTCGCGAGCAAGACGCTGCGCACGACCGCGTCGATCCACTCGACGAGCCACAACGTGGCGCTGGCGAACCCGGGCTACACGCTCGCGATGGACCTCAAGATCTCGCGCAAGGAGAGGAGTTTGTACCGCTACGACACGTTCCGCAAGCAGTGGCAGGACGAGAGAGCGCGCCACCCGAGCACCTGGGACAAGTAAGTAGCTCTGGTGTCTACCAGACAACAGCGATTTTCTAATTCAATGAAGCTACAAACACTTTGAAATCAAACACTCACCTTGTATGTACTTTGCCTCGCGAGCTCTAAACGGTTGGCTGTCAGGAATCGCCGCACCTAGATACCCAAGACGCCTACGGGTTAGTCGGAGCATGCTGCTTGCGAGGTCTTCGCGGTCGCTGTACAGGCTGGTACAGCACTTCTCCGCCAGCTGAGCTACCGTTGGTGGTCGCACCAGTGCTGCTTGTGTACTTGGGACCTTCCCAGTAGATCTTCTCGCACTGTGTGCACATCCAAAAGTTCGTGACGGACTCGAGCACCTTCGTCTGGATCTCCTCTCGCGTCTGGCTGCGCACGTACTCCACGTCGATCGTGATGAACTCGGTCGCGTTGCAGCGCGCACAGCGAGAGGCGCTGCCCTCTTTCCGCGCGTAGAGCCCGAACTGCGTCTTGATCTCGCGGAACTGCTTGTAGCAGACGTCGCTTGAGAGCACGAGACACGCTCCAGCGTCTCGACGAGACGCCAGCTGCGTGTCGCGCGTGAGAATGATGCGGTGTTCCTTGGCTGCGAACGCAAGCAGCTTGGCCCGGTGGCTCTGGTTGGAATTGGTGTCGCTGTGCTGCTCAGAATTCCACGTGACGACGTCGACACCAATCGTTCGCAGCCAGCGAGCGACCTGGGAAGCCATCGTATCCGCGACAAACTTGTGTGCGACAGCTTGAGTTTTGCTTTCAACAGTGCCTTGCTTATCGGTTGCTTCGGCCTGCACTGCTGGTGAACCAGTACCAGAGTTCACGGAGCCGCTGCGCAGGGTGATGTTCGGGACTGTTTCAACCTCCAGAGCCTTGAAGAACGCCTTCGCCGACATCCAGAGGAAGGAATCTGGTGACCCACCGCCAGCGACAAAGTGCTCTGCACTCTTCAAAGAAGCGTCAATGTACACTTGAATCGATGACGCTGGGATCCCTGAGGCATCTTGGATATGCAGTCGATGACCGAATGGTGGCACTGTTCCCGGGAGGTAGCCAAACACCTTTGCGCACTCGTCAGGCGTCGCGAGTTTCAGCTTTCGACGTCCAACACCACAGATGCGAGCGAGCTCAGCTGTGTCGAGTTTGCAGTTCGCCTCGATGCACGCCACGATAGGGATTTCTGTAGCAACAAGAGATACATGAGAGTCAGCACTTTTTGGCCCAGCACATTCAGCCTCATGGGATAGAACTCACCGTCTGCAAGGACGCAGATGCTGTTGATGTGCGTAAACTGACGCGGCTTGGCTGGAATCTCGTGCTGGGACAGCAGTTCGGTGACCGTCTTCGACAGGAGGAACTTGATCTCAAGCTCCAAATCTGAGAGCTGTGTCTCGCCCCCCTTTTCTGCTTCCAAGTATGCACCTTTCCGCTCTTCCCAATATCGTTGAACGTCTTGAGGAGTCAAGAGGTTCGCAGGAGCCGCAAGCGGGGTCTGGGACAGCGCCTGGCGCCAGTCAGCGATGTACGAATGACGTGACTGGGTGAGCTCCATTCCCACCTCAGAACTCACGATGCTCGAGTTCTTCAAGGCGACGATGTGGTCGCTGGAATGTTGCAAGACCGAACCTGAATCGGGGTTATCTTGTATAGGACTATCACTTTTCCTGAAGCAAGGGACATGGTCAGGCTTGTATAAGCGCGATGTGGAGGGTCAAAGTTAGCCAAAACGCACAGTCTGATCGCCATCTCAACGAGGGAATACGCGTCCAGCGCTGCGTACTGCACTTGACTAGCTGACAGCGGCCGCTCTTCCCAGTTCGACATCTGCATCCTCTGTTCAAACGACATCCAGGCAAGTGGTTAGCCATCGACGCCCGAGTTCACATAAATATACTCAGCAATGCCCACGCATATCGGAAACCTACTTTGTCCAGCGGCTTCCCCAAAATGCGAGTTGCGGCGCTCGACAAACTCTTCCCAGCTGATGGACCGAAAGACTTTGAAATCACCGAGCTGAGCTGGAAGTTGCCAAGATGAAATGAAGCATTCCACAGTAGGTTAGGTAATTAGGGTGCTGCAGCTGGTTATCCTGTTTACACCATCGCATCGTAGTCGTACCTCTAGGAATGGCGAGACTTGCCGAAATGCTGCCCGTTCCGGAAACGTCTGGTGGAGAGCTGGGCAAAACATGCACCACACCAAGTATCGTCAGTCGCATCTGCAAAGAGTTTGCCTCACAAGCAGGTTATTTAGTAGTACTTTTCATGTCGGAGTCGAAGCCAAAGCCGACTTTCAGGTACATCTCGGACGAGAAGAGGCGATGGAGGAACGTGTCGAAGAGGTAGTCGTTGTCCTGCACACCAAGGCAAGTCGTACATTTTCGTAAATCCCACAAAGCAAGCATATACGAAGAATGCAAATAGCAGATACGAACGTGCAACGCCAGCAAATCGATGAGGAACACGTGAGTCGACGTCGCGATCTGGAGAATACTCGCGACGGCTCTCGTTGCGAACTTGGACGTCGTCGGCTTCCACTCGACATCCAGCCCGACGGTTTCAGTGGACGCAAAGTCCGAAGCTGACACACTGGAATCCTGGAGCGCTTTCTCCTCGCGATTCTGCCGATCGAAGAAGAACGCCATCGTTTCTTGGATGTGCTCCTCGCGATCGCAGAAAGTCACCGCGCTACTCTCCAATGGCAGCTGAAGATACTTCGCCTCCAATCCTTCTTTTGATATCGCAAACTGTTGTGCAGCGATCTGGGAGACGTCTGGTTGGTACTCGGTCATCCCGAGGCGCTTTGCAAGGTACACCGCGTGCTCAATCTCTCCAGCTATCACGACGTGGTCGAAGAGGATCTTCTGCAGAGTCGCGTCGTTGCCGACAAACGAGAGCGCGATCTGCCACTTGTGCTTCTCGATGAGTCTCATCAGGCCGTCTCGGCTGTACATCATCTCTACTCATTGACAATTCAAAAAATCACTTGTTAGACGCTGCTCAGAAGTGTTTGGCTGAGAGATGATAAAGACCTATCAACTTACCGATGTCTGGGAACTCGTGCTGCAGGTTGAAGCTGTGGACGAGTCGATGAGCCTACGTGGGATAGACAGCGGGCATATTACAAAATGGAGGTCAAATGATCGTAGGTCATGCTACGGGCGAATACATGATAGTGTTACGCACCCTTTTGAAGTCTCGGAGAGCGATCGCTTCTTCCACTAGCGCTCTTCTCAAAGCTGCACATACATAGTAAGGAGGAATGCGTCCCAGTGAGATCCCAAGCTTCACCACAGACAGCTTTACAGCACGGACAACTTACTTGGTTGCGAGGTATTATTGCGCACCACCAGCTCAGCGGAGGTCCAATCTTTGCTTTGCGCCATCGTTCGGGCCATTTGCTCGAACGGCCACTCTAGGTCGTGAAAGATTGCGCAGAGCTTGATCGCGGCCGAGAAGCTCTTGGACTCAATTAGGTGCGCGCACGCGGCGAGGATCAGCGACTGGTCAAAGTGCACGAGGTTGAAGAGCGCGATGACTTCCACCAGCAGCTTTTGGTCCTGAAAGCACAGAATGAAAGAGAGGTCAGTGACTGGGCGTGTAGCTCTCCACTCACTAGCTTGCAGGCGGTGGTGCTCACGACTTCTTCCGGATGTTCAAACCCACGGAGGCAGAACGCTGTGAGATCTGCGTTCGTGCGGCCATGCTCACGAAAAGACTCCGCTGTATCGTCTCCAGCAACTCCCACGAGCTTCTTCAGCGCGTTCACGACAACGAACGCCAGCGGCGCGTACGGCTGTGCGCTCTTCTTGGGCTTCTTGGTCGCCTTCTTGCCAGCTGCTCCTTTCTTTTGCGCACTCGTATTCGTTGATGCGCCAGTCGGTGACAACGCTGGCCGATAGGCTTGAGCGGCGAGCGTGTCTCCACTGTCCTCCGCAACCGCAGCGCTCGCTGTGTCGGTAGCCGCTGGCTCCTGCGCTAGCAGCAGCACAACACGCACCGTGGACGCCCACAGCTCATCCTGTCCGTCACCACCAGCGTCACCCTTCTGCTGCTGCTGTTCGTGAAGCTTCGTCGTCAGCACTTGCGTTAGCGTCGTCTCCAACTCGAGGAACTTGTTGCCGGACTGCCCGCGTGTTGCTGGCGCGTAGAACGCACTGTGGATGGCGCGCACCCACTGCGGTGGCGCACTGGGGTCTGCGAACGAGAGTCGCTCGAGCGTGCTGGCGAGGTCCATTACCGTCGGCTGCTCTTCTTGTTGTCAGTCGTAGCGAGTTCGCGAATGATCCGGCACTTGAGGTCGGTGCCTCGTCATGGTGGCGTCGTGGTGTGGATGCTGGGTACAAAACGGAGTGCGCGCTTGGCGAGTTAAATTCTCTGAATCCGCTTTGAATTGCCAGTACGTACCTACTACATCGCATTTAAGGAAATGCATCAAATTCAGCTTAATCATGCACGCAGTTCTGTTTATATTCCACAAAATGCGAGCTTGTAAGTTCGACATCCTGAATGGTTCGCGTGGAACGCAATTTGAAAACGAAAGATGGCGGAGCTCACGCGCGCGCTTGATGCGGCGTTCCGCGTGCGCTTTAGCGCGACGGAAGACGGCGACGCAGCCATGCATAGTAGCAGCAGCGCCGGTAGAGAAGATGCGCTCGCTGCGCAGCAGTGGGTGCGCACCATCCACACTGCTTTCTACGCACCAGCAGCGTGCGGGCAGTCTGGCAACAAGTTCCTCGAGCTCGAGACGGCGCTGACACCATTGCTGCAATTGCTGAGCCAAGATGAGCACAACGCCGCCGGCTTTGCAGCGTTTATGGTGCGCGTTGTGCTGCTCTTGTGCCAAGATCCAACTCCATCCGAGAGCGCTTCTCGCAATGGCGGTGGAGCAAGTGGCGGCGACTTGGGCAGGCTTGTGGGTACATTATCAGTGCAGGCTTCGGAAACGACGGACCAGACCACAGGAACCCGCGTGTCCAAGAAGCTACGCAAGAAGAACAAGACCAACGCGCAGCCAAACACACCGCTGGCGTTCATCGTTGTCAACGCGCTCAAGAACCTCACGCTCGGTGGAGGCTCAGATGCCAAGCGGCTCTTTCAACACCAGGGCAAGTCGAACGCTGCGCTCATTGCGTTCTGCACCAAGGGGCTTGAAGATGCGAGAAGTATGGTGCGTATGTACCTGTGCATCCTAGCTCATTGCTGTCGGGTTATCGCTTTGAAGCGGCCTGATTCATTCTGTATTGAGCCTGTGTGCTCGAGTAGGACCAGAAGCTGGTGGTGGAAGTGCTCGACCTCTTCAGCGTCACGCACTTCCCCACTGCTGACGTGACGCGCTTCGCTGAGCACCTCATGGCGACGAAGAGCTACTCGGCGCTGATCAGGTTCTGCAGCACGTTCGCGCACGTGCAGTGGGACTTTAAGGGAATGGTGCAGACCATGGCGCGCGCGAAGGACTGGGCGTCAGCGGAGCTCATGATCCGCACGTACGAGAGAGAAGAAGATGGAAAAGGTGCACTGAGTCTGGCTGAACCTGCAAATATGCTTTGTCTGGTTGCTAACACTGCTGACTGCGTTGCGTAGAACTGTCCAAGACGATCGTGGAAGAAGCCATCGCGTTCCAGGAGTTCAAGCGAGTACGCTGAGCTCAATCAAATCAACCCATGCCGAATATGAAGATTCGTAATGATGACCTGCATCGTGTGTGTGTGTGTGTGCATGGATGTATTGTAGGCGCATCGTCTGGTGTACAACTTCAGCTTGCAGCAAGAGTACCAGGACATAGGTACCGTTGCAAGGCTCGCTCATGTCTACCAGTCACTTGTGCTCAGCCCTCCCGTGAATCTGCTACTGAAGACATGATGTACAGTCGAGATGGTCTTCTGAAGCTCATCGAGAAGCAGCGGTGGCAGATCGCGATCTCGTTCGTTGGCAGCGATGCGATTCTCCAGAAGTTGCTGCTGGACCACATGGTCGCGGCAGGCGAGATCCAGCACGCGCGGCATCTCGCGCAGCGCCTTGGACTCGAAGCTTTCGAGCCTGACGTCGCGCAGATCGCATCTCAAATCGCCTCGTGGACACTCAACGGGTTCTCCCAGTCAGTGCATGCTGCTGCGCTGAACGGCGTTTTGGAGCTCTCTCTTAGTGATGATGCGGTTGTCTTCTGTGACCAAGAGGAGCACATCCAAGATGCGATGACTCACTTCTTTGGTGAAGCGAGTCTGGTGACCAATGGTGGTGATTACGATAAAGCTGACAGTGAGTTCCAAATCGAGCGCACTCCCTCTGGGAACGTGAGCAACGTGGTCGGACTGGACGTGGAGTGGAAGCCGACAACTTCGAAGATCGCGGCTGCCACTGGAGCGATCACGACCACCGCCGTCGCCAGCATCCTGCAGATCGCATCCTCGTCAAAAGTGTTCATCATCGATCTCCTGGCGCTACATGTAAGTCTCGCTTTGTGCTTGCTCATTTCGAATGTTGTGAGTTGATACTGCCGATACTTCATGGCTCTCTCCAGGACAACAATTACTTGTTTGACGTGTTTCTGCATCGCCTGTTCACGGCGAAAACGCTCCTGAAAGTCGGCTTTGGCTTTGATTCCGATCTAAAAGGTTCGTCTCTGGTAGCTAACTCTATTTTGCATACGACCAGTTTCCTTTGCTCACTAATGATTTCTTGGGATAACTAACTTCATAACAGTGCTCCACCAGACATTTCCAGAGCGACCAGTGTTCTTCTCGGCATACCCGTTTCTTGAGGTACGCACGCTGACAAGTTTCGGTTTGACTGAACCTGCTTGCACTGACATCGTGAACATTTGGTGTTGCAGCTGAGCACCGTCGTCCTCAAGTTGTTCGGGACCTCGGTTGGCAAGAGTCTGTCCAGCGCAACGAGCCGGATCTTGGGAAAGCCACTAGACAAGGTAACGTGTTTAGTGCCTGGCTATCTTTCCTTGTGCTTATTTAACCATTAGCGTTTTCTCCAATATGGCCGGATGATTCAGCGCATGCAAATGTCTGACTGGGATGAGCGTCCGCTCTCGTCAAGCCAGATGCAGTATGCCGCTCTCGACGCATTCTGCCTCGTCCAGATCGTCGACAAGTTGTGCGTTCACCGTTTTGAGGATTCATGCCCTGCCAGTCAAAACCGAACATCACAAAATCTCATTGTGTGAGTTTGTACCCTGTAGCTGCAGCGCCGTAGACCACGAGCGCGTTGACCAGCGGACGCTGACGTGGCAGGACGTGAGCGTGCACATCGGAAAGCTCTTGCACGCATCGCCACTGAATCCTGACGCCGCATCGGACGCTGTTCAGCTGAGAGCGAGATATCAAGACCAGTGGCAGAAGCGATGCCTTGAGAATAGTGCTTCCAGTCAGGAAGTCGCGTTACTCAGCTCCGAAGACATCATTCGATTCTGGAGTGAGCGGCAAGCAGATTTCGTACAGGAACATGGAGCCAAAGCTGCTGCAGCGATTGACAGCGAGATCAAGTTCCTGCCGTCCAAGAGCATCAAAGAGCTCCTCAATGGGAAGCTCGCAGACCCAAGTGCGCCGCGCAACTTCCTCGCGATCAACGCCATCTGCTTCTTTGCTGACGGTACGTCGCTTGCTCTTGTTTCTGGTAACTATGAAATGGTATCCTCATGCGCATGCTACTCTTGATTCCTCGGCAGAACGTCCGTGCGTGGCTTGCATCGACGCAAACTGCAAACTCGACACTTCACAAATCGCCCTGTACGCTGGTGTCGGACGACGAAGGATCAAACTCGCGACTTCGATAGAGTGCCAAGAAGTCTTCGGGTTCGCTCCGGGAACTGTACCACCCTTCGGTCATCGCCAGATAGAAGTTCAAGGACCAGGAGGCGAAAGAGCTTCTCCAACAATCTACGCAGACAGGTCTTTACAGAACGTGGAGTATCTGGTTGGCGGCGGAGGCTCGCATGACGCACTTCTGTGGATCTCGTCCAAAGCGTTCTTCTCCCTTATTGGGATCGAGGCCGTCGGTGATATCCAGCGCGGTAGCAGCTCAGCCGCTGTATCCAAAGTACCAGCAGGCGCGACAGACACGTTCGAGGACGGCACTGCCGCTGAAGTAAAGGAACTCGAGATGAAGTTCCTAGCCGACTCGATGGTCGCGCGCGTGGGCAAGTGGCTGCGCACGATCGGCATCGACGTGGTCATCTGGGACCCGTACACTCTGCCGAAGAAGAGCGCGAATCAGGACCCGAAGGCTACGATCTTGGCCTTGGCAGTGCGAGAGCAGCGCATCTTGCTGACGCGAGACAAGAAGCTGGCCGACAGAAGAGACGCTGGCGCGTGCTTCGTCGTCTCGAGCGACGACCCGTTCCAGCAATTCCAGGAGATCAAAGGCCACTTCGCATTGAAGATCAAGAAGGACGAGCTCATGTCTCGCTGCGCGCTCTGCAACGCCAAGTCGTTCATGCTCGCAGACACCGAGTACGCGCGCACACAGACTGCGTTCGACGTGCCCGCGCGCGTGCTGGAGGTCGTGACCGAGTTCTGGGTCTGCACGGTGTGCAACAAGATCTTCTGGGAGGGACCAAAGTTCAGCTCGGCGTACGACAACGTGATGCGCATGTTCGACGACGACTACGTCGCCGAGCCGAGTCAGGGCTGGCACCGCGACCGCGAGTAAGCGCAGTAGACTACCTACCGATTGTAAATACGCGAGGCTAACTGGCCTCGTCGTGTTGCGGTGATCGAGGGCGGCGACAGTCAGGATCAGGGAAGCATCGTCGCTTGACTTGCTTGACGTTGGGTGAGCTTTTGGAGCAATCATTATGATTCTACACTCTGATCAGTTCAGATCCAGGAAACCAAACACAAAGTGCCTCGACTTGCCAGCTTTTATCCAATCGTGTCCCTCTCGTGCTTTTTTTGCTTGATGAGCAACAAGAAGCTTGCTCATTCCGCCTCCATTGCTCCTCCGCTAAGATGGCAACCATCGTCGCAACGCATCCGAGCGAAGCCGCCGCGACCAGCGTTGTGTTTGAGTAAGTACACGCCACCCGCATTCTTCGACGGGCACTCGTGCGTGCCGCGATGGCTGTAGGCGCTGATCACCGACGTCTCCGTCTGCACCACGATCCACTACAACCTCTGGGTCGTGCTGTTCCTCGTCGCGTTCTACATTATGTGCCAGATACTGGTGCATTGCATGCTCGTATCGTGCCTTTGCTCAGTGGCGTGGTATACTCATAACTAGAAGTACATTTTCGGCTTCCACCCGCACGGCATCATCATCCTCTCGCGCATCGCCACGTACGGCGGCACGTGGGAGGCCGTCTTCCCGAACCTCATCACCCGAGGTGCGTCGGTATTTCTTATCTGCTGCTGTGTATCGACGATTGTGCAG